>MQRK01228246.1:6288-17862 GCA_001938485.1 Girardia tigrina
AAGAGCGGCATGATTAAACTTTATGAACGATATGAATTTGTAGTCCTTGTAATCAATTAGATCAAGGTAAAAATGTGAATTATATTTGGTACCATATTAGTCAACAGATCATAATGATATATATAAATATATAATTTTGAAGTATCTGATGATCAAATATTTTCAAGGATTTGTTCAGAGTATTATATAAAATTTCAAGTTTATAAATTTAAAAATAAATTTATGAACTTTAAATGCTATATTTTAATCCTTAAAAATATAATGTTTCAGCATCAAAATCAAAACGTCTTAAGTTTCTTCATGGCAATAATTTTTTTATTTTCAAGCTTTTATTGACCGTGATTATTTTGTTCTAATATGATTATATATATATATATATATATATATATGAAAAAAACTTTTACATTCGAAGTACTGCTGCAATCAGATAACATTAGTGACATCAAATTTTAAAAAATGATCCCTTTTTATTTTTTTTTCATTTTTTAAAATTTTCCAAAGTATTTTCTTATAAAGAAAAGAACCGTTCAAGTATAAATGAAATTCTGATTCTTAGAACTTCACTTTCCTGTTCAACATCAAGAAACGGCGACTAAATCAAATAAAACATGTGATAACTGATATAGAATTGCTCTGGAGGGAAAATCTAGAATTTCCACTTTTATCCAGTGATCTCATTAGAAAGAAAATCAATCGTCTGATATATCTAAATGACAAAAGCAAAAATAAACCGTTTGACAAATTCACTTCAAGACTTTCTCTGTTATTTTATGTCAACAACGTCAAAAGCTCGGAGGATAAAGAGCTGTACCATAGGCAAGTGCAAAGTGGAGACAAGGTTGATTATTCAACGGTCAAATAAGCCCCTTTTGAATCAATCCAAGCTCCAACCAGCACTTCTCAATTGCTATCCACACATGATATTGTACCTGAATCTGCCTCCCATTCTTCACCCGAGTTTCCTTAATGCAAATTCAAATACAAAAGAGAAAACACTAACATCAATTTTACTGATATTGAAAAAACAACATTTCCATACATAAAGCACATAACGTTCTTGCAACCATTACTGAACAGGGTCCTGGTGCACCGGTACCAAGTCAAAGAAACAAATAATCTTAGAAGAACAGAAAAGGAAAACCAAAATCTTGATGATAAAAGGGTTAAAAAGGAAGAGTACCAAGAAATACCACATTTTAAATTAACCTCGGTATTCTGAATTGTAAGAGTGGTTCTGTCGCGGTCATTCACAATGGATTACAGTAGCCAATTGATGAATACAATGCTTTGGAAAATATTCTCAGGATAATCTACGACACTAAAGCAATAAATACTGGTACTTTGCACGGAATTGTAAAGCTGATACAGGATAAAGTGTTAAGCAAAGGCTTTCAGATGCCAAGATACCTGACTTCTTCCCGAAGTATGTCATGAATTTGCTTCTTCAAAAACGAACGAGCAAACCAGAGCTTAAGTCTTCTTTTAATGACAAATTAACCCAAAATTTGTCTGTCTTCAGGCTTATTACCACCAATTGCATTAGATGACGTTTACATGGACGAGAACCCTTAGATGGCGTGATGATTGAACTATGTCAGATATATTATATTATCATTACAAAACAACTTCATGTTGGGTTCGAATTAGCTGGAAGAAACTTCCTTCACCTATACCTAGCAAGATGGAACTCGCGTACCATACATTTTCTGATACCAAAGTGGCGCTGGAGCCCTGATACAGCATGTGACTTCATCTGTTTTGAATGGGAAAATATTTGGTTCTAGTCACCACATTATAACGAAGAGTTCTTCAATGAACTGTTAACCTCACTCATCAAGAGAAAGTGCAAGAAGAAAATTATGTGTTTGGAGACGCGCTAGTCGATGGAGGGATCATTAATTGACGTTGTCAGATCAAACCAAAATGCTTCTTGCACTGTAAAACTGATAGACGAGCTACATCCAAACTCCAAAAAAATTAAATTTTTGAATCTTAAGTTCATAAGAAAAAAAACAATTTTTCAACATTTAGTTGTGCATTTTGTATTAACTGTTACTGTTTTATACCTTATTTGCTAATAAAAGTTGCTAAGTTATTATTATTATTAATCTTTGGAATAAAGCAAGAACATGTAATTTGTTTGAGAAAAAATAATTTTTCACTTTTTTCATCAGAATTAAATTTGTATGTGTATATAATTATCGTTTAATTAATTGCTTTTATTATTTAAATCATATTTTAAATTAAATATAGTCAATAAATAGATTAAAGTCAATCTAAATAGTTTTATTTCGCCGGGATAATCACAATATAAAATAAATAAAAATGAATAATTTGTGTACTGATATAACCTTATAATTCAACATTATTCAATAATTTAGAAATAATTGAGATAGAATTTAGATACAAACGACAAATAAATGTAATTAACATAATTAGTTGATAACTTTTTTTAATATATAATTACTAGACAAACTAAATATATGTGATTACTATCAAAAACTTAAAATTTGAAAGGTTAAATGAAAATTGGTATAATGACACATACATTTAGAGAGACCTCGCTTCATCTCTGTAAGAGAATTCGGGAACACAGTCTTAATGAAACCAGAAGTAGTATTTTTAGGTATAGAAAACATTAAAGGGGAAATCAATACCCAAAACTTTTATATCCTGTGTACTTTTAAGAATTATTGGAAGAAAGTTACACGTGAAGCATTATATATATGATCTTTGGATCCCGAAATTAAAGTTCAAAATGTACTCTCAAAAACTTTAATGATGTACTGATTACTTGTCGATTACATAATTATTTCCTACAATATATGAGTGACTCTCTTTAAAAATCTGTTGTTCGAAAGGTGATGGTTAAATCGCCGAAGTTATTAAATATAAAAAATTAATTGGTTTGTTAATTTTGATTTAAACGAAAAATTTTAATTTTAAATATGCTTTTAAAAGTAATTTCAAATACTAATAATACTATAGTAAATAGATAAGGAGAAGAATTTAAAGTTCAATCTAAAAAACCTTAATGGTCGTCTTTTTAAAAATTCAAAAACAAATTCCTATATAATACATATTGCACAATTACATCAAATAATTATTTATATTCCCGGTGTCACACGATAATATCCGGATATTTTAATATTAAAGTTCGAGTTTAATATCACGTGTTCTCCGTTGATATTTGGTGTGTTAATTTTGAAATAGTAAATTTATTATTCTCATTTTCAATTAATATTCTCATTTTCAATTTAGTTTTTAATTAACTTTTATATAAAGCTAATTAAAATAACTAAAGCAAAATTTTCGATCTTCGAACATTACCAAAGTTTAATACGTGATATATATTGTTACCATTAAATAGTGGTTTTCAAATATATATCTCGTCATCTTGAACCCCTTTCTATGTAAATATTCTATGGGATGTACCTTCATCTACAAAGTAAATTTTAATCAGAAAGCTTTCAATTAACAGACATTCCATTTAATTAGAATTATTTTTAAATGTCTATATTTATTAATCACAAATACCGCATTAAATAAACTGTAAAAATGAGTTTTTATGTCTAATGAGTTTTTATGTCTAAATGATTGCAAATGGTATATCCGTTGCAATAATCAGCACTGAAATATAAAATATAATATACATTAGTTTTTTCTCTGAAAGGAAATATAAAAACTGGCATATCTTAAAATATTGATTTATTAAAGCATTTAATGAAGAACCAGCTTTGATAATAAAGTTTGATAAACAAGTTGGAAGCAATTTTCATATTTTATTTACTTATTACAAGTCTTGTTTAAAGTAAATCTAACTGATTTTTATGACAATAATTTCTTAAAAAATTTAACAGAACTTATCATATTCTTGATATTCTTGGGGTCTTTAAGTATTTTTTGTTATTAAACGACCAAAATTCTGACTGTCTGCTTTGTCTTCATAAGAAACCGTGTTTGATCTCATATGGGCTGTTTTGATTAACATTTTATTGTATTCTTTGGCAAGGTATACTGGCATCAATGATCTGCTATACTTAGTCTTGTGGAAAGCAGAATTTGATGACAAAATTATCTACGAAGAAGCTTATAATGAAAATAACTAAAACATTGGTTCGCATCAATTTCTTGAATAAGACGTCAAATGTACAACGAATTTTACTTATATTTTTTTCCGAACAATTCACTTTGAATTGCTTATTTCAAAGAAGATTGACCAAAACAAAACAAAAAATAAAATCAATTTATGAAACATGGAATAAACGAATATCTATCATTTATTAATAAAGAATCATGTTTATATTTTTTATTTCTAATTGTTTCTATTGTTTTAATTCTAATAATTGTTTAAAGATATTTTGTTATAAATAAGATTATAATTGTTAGAATATTTTTTTAAGGGCCTATAGGAAACATTTAATCTTTGACAAAGTATTTCAACCATTATAATCTTATTTATTACAAAATATCTTTAAACAATTATTAGAATAAATTATAGAAAAATAAAAATCTATAGGTCATTCTTCAATAATAAACGATATATATTCGTTTTGTTACTTTTATTATATTCCATTCATATCGTGACTCTCTATATTAAAGACGATCTAAAATAGTTACAGTAAGTGGTGTGTAAGGTCCTTAAAACGCTTAGAATTACGAACAATAATCTTTATAAAATTTATTTTTATATAAATTAACTAATGTATCGAAACGAATTATTTCAATTTTAAAGATCAGTTTTATTTCTGTTCGAGTCTGAGAACTTTTTACATAAACACCACATGTTTCTTTATCTTATATTAATTATCATAATTTAGTTTTGAATAAATGCATTTAAAATTGTTAAACTATTGTTGGATAAATAAGACGTTATATTTAATAATTCATGTAACACCCAATATAATTATTCAGCCCGTGAAAAAGAAAAAAATTAAACGGGAAATCAAAATTCTCGAAAACCTTCGAGGCGTACCAAATATCATCACATTACAAGCTGTTGTTAAGGATCCTATAGTATGAATATTATTGAGAGATATTATTTTTATTCGTATGTAGTCACGGACACCTGCTCTCATTTTCGAACACGTTAATAATATTGACTTCAAACAACTGTATCAAACGTTGACAGATTATGATATTCGTTACTATATTTTCGAATTACTGAAAGCTCTTGATTGTTGTCACAGCATGGGAATCATGCACCGTGACGTGAAGCCTCACAATGTCATGATTGATCATGAATACCGAAAGGTAAGATTCGTTTATAAATGAACCAAATAATTTCTAGATTTGATTATCAAGTTAACATTTCATTATAAATTTATTTGATTTGTGAAATTACAAAATAATTATAATTATATTATAACTATCCGCAGTATTTAAAATCAATTTAAAGTTATTTAATGGTGAAAATAAAGCAATAGATATATTTTTTTTTGTCGCAGAAACTCAAGATCAATAATGAACTCTTACTCGAATTTAATATATAAAGTGAGATGACAAATATATTTTGATCTGTAGTCTCACTTCAATCGCAACTTATAAGTAAACAAAAAAATATTTTTTAAATACACTATTGCAATATATTTATTCAAACACAAAACAAAAAGAAATAGAAGCATAAAGAAGTGTAATGATCACAGAAGTTTCATCAAATAAAATACCTTGTTGAATTATTCGACTATCAAGTTCATACCATCATACCATCGTTTGATCGAACAATAGTCAATATAGAATAAAATTGTATACTCCGAAGTTGAAAAAAATGATTTTTAGGTTGGTAGTATAAAGTGGAAAGATATCTTGAAGTTCAATAAATTAAAATTGTCCTTTGAACCTTTCTAATGAAAGATGTCACCAAATGCTTTTATCTTCTGTTTTTTTAATGAATATTAGTTTCATGTTCGTTTATTGATAATCCGGTACTGCGAATACGTATTCTTTTTATTAATCATTGTGATTGTATTTTTTCTTTGATGTATTAGAACTTTTTGACCAACCTAATAATTAAAATTTTCAAAAATGAAACATGTTATAAACAAACATTTAACAACACAAAGTATTCAATTATAGAAAAAGCATTATTACTGTGCAGTAAATAAAGTTACTAAACTTAAAAAAAAATAAAGTTTACACTCCGAGTTCCCCACGAATTGACAAATATTCAAACCCAGCGTCGAATTGATCTTTGCCACGAACTACTCAATAACCCCTGAGACAGCCAGTTTTGGAAGCGAATTTTTACAGGAGATGAAAAGTGAATTTTCTTCCGTAATTCTAGTGGCGGTAAGCAATGACTTCAGCATGAGCAGCCACCTCAGTAAGTTGTTTGTCATGGTCCCATCGAAAAGAAGGGGATGTAGTGTATTTGGACGAATTATTAATTCGAGTCATTGAAAATGATGGACTGTATTTCGAAGAATAAAATAATTATTGTCGTAAAATTTGTGTTATAGTCGCATAAAAACATGAATAACTTTTGACTGAATCTGCTACAATCAACATGTTGTATTTCAATTTTCAGTTTAAAATTGAACATTTAAACTTTATCACAATAAAAAAATCATAGTATATTACACTTCTGGTAAGTCTGATTATACACTTTTTAAATTCGATCTACTACGTGAATTTAGTTTTCTTGTGTAAATATTTTCTTTTTATGTCTGAACTATGAGAGACTATTGCAGTTTCTATTGTCAGATATTTTAGATAATATCATTTGCTACAATTGACAGAAAATGTATTTCTCACGCAAATTAACTGAACCTGTGAAACGCCAAATTGATATAACCAATAAATCGTTTAGATTTCATCAGATCAATTTGGAATATTTCATGAAATAATCAATTTAACTGCAATGTTTATAATTCATTCCATAAATAAACTAGTAATGACCATGCTAGTAATTTCATACCATACAACTACTTATTATTAAATTTATTATTTCTTTTATTTTGGTGTCATTTTTTATTATCCTTAATAATCTCAAAGATGCCTTAATTCATTGGAATTGGAAATCATAATAATAAATAACATAAATTTATTTTTCAAAAAAATTAATCTGATATTCTAATTTAATTGTCATTGTTGTCCAAACCCATACATAAAGAGACAAATCGGTATTTCAAAACCTGGATTGATTAGCATTCAAAACAGAATTGATAAAGTAAGATTCTTGACCATTGGTTGTGTTCTAAGTATAAATCCTCTTCTGTTTCAAACGATGAGTATTCTATTCAATAAAGAATTTTGATTCACATCTCAAGCAGTTGTTCTTTTTTAAATTGTTTATTAACTTATACAACAAATTAGTTGGTAATGAAAATGGACAAAGTAAAGCCAATTCAATTCTTAAAATTGTTAATTAAATATTCACAGTTGCAATTTTTAAACAGAATTTTGTATCCTTAAATTAACCTTCAAAATAACTTTATTGGGGTTACCGAATTAATAACAACAACGAATTATTTACAACGATATAATAATAAATAATAATAATCCAATATTTTTGGCGCACAGGGCTTAAGAATATCTCACTAATAAGCTGGTTTGATTTTGAAATTCTCACAAACAATGATTCAGATTCGTTCAACATGAAATTAAAATTTCGATTAGGAGTTCATCATTTCAATTCATGGTTTTTCGTGGCATGAGGAGTATTTTAAATTGTATGAATGTGTGAATGTATTGATGTTGATTTGAATATGTTGAAATTAGAATGGTGATTTTCCCACCCAGATGGAAATTGGTATTTTTTGTATATTTACAATGATTGAGTATTCGAATTTATTTAAAATAATAATTTGAGAAGTTTATATTTTTAAAATTAACAATTAAAATTAAATTTACTATTTAAAAAAAGAAAGGTATTTAATTAGATTTAAATTAAATTCATTTTTAACAATTCTCTAGTTTTTATTATTTTGAGTTTTTATAAAAAAATGGTTAAAATTAATATTTTTAATTAATGTGTTTAGAGATTAAATATTTTAAAAAGATTTAGAAAAAAATGTTCGAATAATCATGTTTTAAAATAAAAAATTCAAAAACCAATTAGAGCAATGTCCAACAGTTAAAGATCTTGCGAGAGTTGTGATGACTCTAAATGTGATAATAATAAAAATGCTAATTAAAATTGTCTCAATGTTATTAACACGTGGAAAGATTGAATTCAATGATTGAAGATTTTAACTTAGAGTCTTTCTATTCATATATCATTATCTAATGCTTTCAAAATAGAATTTTTTAAATATTTTAAACCCCTCTGAATATGTTAGAGTTAACACATATCCACTTTCTAAACTTTTATCATTTGTGTTGCAAGATTGATTTTGATCTTGAACATCTAAAATTTTAGTAATATTTTTTGTCAATTATTTTATCAATAGTTTTGCTTTGTTAGTTTCTCCACTATCGATTTTAAATATCCGTTATCATATAATAATTTGTTTAATTTATTAAGGCTATCATTACATTCTTTATATGTAGATGAAAAAGCCCATGAGCGAAAAATAAGTCCTTTAATCAAATTTCGACGATATTTGTATTCACAGAAACTGTTCGGTGTTATATACAAACTCGTGTCAGTTTTCTTGCTGTATATCTCCGTCTCATATCGTCCGTTTTTTCTCTCAATTAATAAATCAAAAAAGGATTATTTCTTATTTTGCTCTGTCTCCATAGTAAACGTTACATTTGAATGCAAAGAATTCATATAATTTAAAAATGGAGAAACATC
The DNA here is from genome assembly GCA_001938485.1 of Girardia tigrina. Lineage (NCBI taxonomy): Eukaryota > Metazoa > Platyhelminthes > Tricladida > Dugesiidae > Girardia > Girardia tigrina. The sequence continues at coordinate 15,029 of MQRK01228246.1, forward strand.
CTTTTCAGTTTGAAAAAAACAAAAAATATCATCAACATAGCGTTTATACGCTAGAGGTTCCTGATCGGCAAAAGAATCGATTTTATCTTCAATACTCGAAAGAAAGTATGGACTAAATGTTACCCCCTAGCTACTCCATCAACTTGTTTTTACGAGTCATTATTGAACATAAAATGTACATCTGACGTGGTAAAACTTAACAATTCACGAAATGCAACTTTATCAAGTATACTATGATTAGTAGTATTACTTCTCTAAAGATTGCAGCACAAATCAATAGTCTCTTTCAATGGAACGTTTGTAAATAATCTGACAACATCAAAAGATGCCATAATTCCATCGTTATTTTTAATATCAAATTTTGAAATAAAATCTACTAATTCAAAACTATCCAGACATTAAAAACCTTTTGGAATTAAAGGCTTCATCGAGATATTTTTCAATCATATTATGATATTTTTTTTGATGTTTTACACTTTCTTGAAAAAAAGGAATAAATACAAAGCTCTAAAGACACCATCACACTTATCAATTAAAGAAAGTCTGTGATAAATGTGGAGAACACCCCAACTACGAAAGTAACGAATGTAACAGCTCAAATATTAATATTAGGCGCAAATAGAAAATCACCGAGTATTTAGTTACAATTCTTAGTTTTATTCATTTAAACAAACTTTTTACTCTAACATTTCATTTAAAAATTTTAAATTTATTTTACAGAAATCGATTTTTTTATCACAAGTTACAATATTTTTTTTATAATAACAATCATACAAAAACAAAGAATAATATTTATCAAATTGATTTTTATAAACAAATTTGATTTTTATTTAAACAAACTTTTTACTCTAACATTTCATTTAAAAATTTTAAATTTATTTTACAGAAATCGATTTTTTTATCACAAGTTACAATATGGAGGCTCAAATAACTTTAAAGAATGATTCAGAATTAGTGGGAATATTGTGGAACCCCCCTGAGTGTTTTAATCCAGAAAATGAGATAACTTTGAATGATTTGAATATTATTGATCATGAACCGAATTTAATAAGCAAGCATCTGATAGTAAAAGTGAAGATTATGAACAAGATATCAATTTTGGATTGGACAAAAGTCTAACAGATCTATTAGATAATAATTTCGTAAGAGAAAGTACTGATCAGATTGGTTCTCATTTAAAAGAAGTTGTTATGTCTATTAATTTAAAATCAGAAGTAGTTAAAAATGTGATTGAAATTAAGGATAGTAAAAAAATCGGAACATAGGTTTGGAATTGTTATTAGTAAAGAAAAAAGTTACGAATAAACATCTAGACGTAAAGCAGATGGGAATTCAATCAGCAAAATATCTAACATTATTGATAAAGAAAATGAAAATGTTAAAGATTCAAACTCAACTTTCCAATATAATTCAATTCCGAATATTGAATTAAAAGAAAGCACAGTCAATAACTGATAAAAATCAGATAAAAATATCAGTAATTCGAAAAATCAATCGGATGATAATGAGAAAATCAAGAATCTCATTGCGAGTTACAAAAATCGGATATCTGAAATTACAATTCAATTTGAAAAAGAGATTTCAAGTTTAGAAAATAATTTTAAAATTGAAAAAAAATCAATTAATCGATAAACGTCAAAGAAAAATTCTCGAAATCGGAAACAATTATAAAAATCAAATTGATAAATTTATTTCGAAATTTATCGAAAAAATATTGTAACTTGTGATAAAAAAATCGATTTCTGTAAAATAAATTTAAAATTTTTAAATGAAATGTTAGAGTAAAAAGTTTGTTTAAATAAAAATCAAATTTGTTTATAAAAATCAATTTGATAAATATTATTCTTTATTTTTGTATGATTGTTATTATAAAAAAAATATTGTAACTTGTGATAAAAAATCGATTTCTGTAAAATAAATTTAAAATTTTTAAATGAAATGTTAGAGTAAAAAGTTTGTTTAAATGAATAAAATTAAGAATTGTAACTGTTGATAATGCACAGAAAAATAAATCTTCGATTTTGATATTTTGATGTTATTTTTTAATCAAAACTTTTAATTAAATTATGAATCTGTCATAGAAGTTATTTTTATTTGTGATGGCTCGCAAGTAAACTCCGATCGAGAAATGAAAGTTTATAGAGCTAAATTATTTGAGCCGGCTGAATGGTATGAGATGAGCGACTGTGTGAAAATTCAAATATCAAATTTTTTGCTTCTCGCTTCTCATTCTTGTTCTGGTTGTAATATCAATAGTCTGAATGTCGCTAAATTCATTCTCAATATTCAGAGGAGTATTTTAAAATCGAAACCATTTGGTCACGTTTCCTCACAAAATTTTAATTCTGCGGGAATTTCCGAACCTTTTCAGTCTGATAATCCTTGCTCAAATCCCGATATATCTGGATATCTCGAGTGTCCTAATTACAGATCGTTTATCTCAATTATAAATTCTGAGTTTGGTCATCAAAGACAAAATAAAAAGTACTGGTCAACCATGCTTCTTTACAGCAGTAAAAAATAGTAATAAAATCCTGATCGTCAATATACTACGGGAATTTTTTAACGATGAGCAACATTTGGCACTAATTTGGGGTAAGAAAGTGATAATTGTTTTTTCCTCGTGACCCGGAGTCCTCCTCCCAACCCAGAAGCACCGCAACTACGAAACCGCTGCAATCACTCTCGTACCAGATATTCTAATTATCGACAATGCCGGACGCATAGGAACACCTTTTTTATGTACCTTAGGTAGACAATAAAGTTTAGCATGTTGTAATCCTACTGGCCTTAATTTCTTCGCGTCCTCTTTATTTATATGATTATTATTAGTC
>MQRK01228247.1:0-13428 GCA_001938485.1 Girardia tigrina
GGTAACCGCGACCGTTGCTATGGTAACCGCGACCGTTGCCATGGCAACCACGGTAACTAGGTACGACCCCCCCCCGGGGGGGGGGTCATGTGGGGAGAATGCCCATTTTTCCCCTACTAGAGACAACATACGATACATCATACCAAACATTCCTCACAAGTAACAATATATAATATAATATTTAAACAATTTTGTTTAAGTAAGTTTCTGAGGAACACTTTCATTTTTCTTGCACAAACCAATAATATCAAAATAAATTGTAAATATAAATATATTTTAATTAAATGTGCACTTTATAATTTTTGAAGTTTTATATTTTTTAAAACTGTACTATTTTATTAAAACTCCTTTCAAATAATTTAATTTTGTATTCAATTTTGTATTTCTTTAAACTGTAATATTTTATTAAAAACTCATAGAATATTTTTATATCTTAAATTAAGTTCCCAGAAAAAAGCCCACGCGGAAAAAAGCCTACAGCGAAAAATGCCAACATTGTAAATTAATAATATCCAATGTAATTATTAAATTTTTATTTTTAAAGTAGACTTTTTATAATTCCCGACAATTAAGTCTCAAAAATTTAAGTCTCAGAAATTAAATTTTTTTCCATTATTTAAAGTCTTAGACAGTTAAATCTCAATGTTATTATTTTAAATAGAATAAGAACTATGTTGGCGGAGAGATTTGCGACGTAGATGATACTCGAAACGCCATGAGAAATAAAAATCTTTTCACATCGATGGTTTCATGAAGATGTTGGTGTGAGACGAACTAAATTCTAACCATGAATTGCGAAACTAAAAACAATGATACTGAGAGCTGATGAATGTAAATACAAAACGGGTTCTGAATGCTCATACGGAAAAAAATAAAAATGAAAAAAATATGGGACACAATGGTAAATCTTATTATTAAATTTAATTCAAAATTCGGAGTTCCAGAACAATATTAATAGAAAAATATCTACTTATAAATTGTTGGTGTGAGAGCGGGCGCAGCTCGGTCGCGGTGTTCCAGGGTTGGGTGCTCGGTATTTCTGGGACAAGGGGGGAGTAACATAAAGTAATCTCACTGTTTTTATAAATCACATTTACAGGAACGATTTACTTTTCAAATACAGCTTTTCAGTCTGTTGATGCGGATGATGCATGTTCATCTGCCTAAATTCCCATATGACAGTGACAAAAAGCATCAGTCAGTCCATCTCGAACAATTCCGTCAAAATATTCGGCGATGAGCATAAAATCCTTTGTATTAGATAGAGAAAATACTGTTAGGGTTTCGAAAAATACATATAAACATTTTTGACAAAATTTTATGTAGAAAAAATTTTAAAATAATTCTTTTGGTAAAATTATTAATTTCAAACAAAATAATATTTAGTTTAACAAAATTTGGAATTGAAAATTAAAAATATTTTAGTCTGTTTTATTTGATTAATTTTCAAGGCTGATGAAAACCACTATATAAACAGTAGCAAATTTAATTTAATTTGCCCAAAAAATTCTCTTAACAAAAGGCAAAAGCTAAGGAATCGAGTAAATTTATTATAAAAAATTATTTTTATTTATTATTTTTTAGAAACATTTTCTTTATAAAACCAAAAGTATCTCGTATGGGAGAAAAAGGTTTTTATTAAACATTTAAACTATCGTTCGTTTTGGAGATTCACAGTTTTTACTGTAATCTGTTAACTCGTACGAAATATTGATTTGTATTTGTGTTCTGTCATCAAGAATTGAATTATCATTATTATTTTTGACGTGTTAATTTTTGTTATTTGAAATAAAGTTTCATAAAAGAATTTGTGTTCATTATTTATATATTTATGTTGGAAGTCCTTACTGATTAGTTGGAGTCAGATTAACGATTAAAGATTAACCCTTAAACGATTAAGAAAAAAAATCACGTTGAGTACCAAATGGGGTCTGCTGGACCCCAGTACAGAATCTATATTTTTACGGTTACTATTATCAAAAAATTAATTTTATTAGTCTCTAACATCACACTAGTAAGTTAAGAGTATTAAAATATACAAATTTATTAATTTATAAAACAATGATAAGAATATGACAAGTTCTATTGACATTTATTACAACGACGAATTGAGTGCTCAAAGCAAACTGCTTGATAACAAATGTCACATTGTTGGCTAGACTTTCGATCATTTTTTTGGGGGCACAAATGGAATCGCCGCTTTTGATTGGGACGAATTGGTCCACCTTGGTTAGGCAACATTGATGGATCATTAACTTTCACCAATTCGGTCGCTAGTTGTAATAGAAACATGCGTCGACGATGGCTAACCCGATTTGCGAAATTTGGATGTACAGCTGTATAGAGCACGAAAGCATTGTACACGCCAATATCCAATAAATTACAAAACAATGCAAATGGTCATCTATTCGTTTTTCGTTTTGATGAGTAGCACCGCACATTTTGATCGAGAGTATCAACCCCACCTTTCTGTTAGTTGTATTCCAGAATCATGTGGGGTTTGTACGGAACATCTTCCTCACACAAGTCATCATTGTACGTATGAAACAATTGTGCAGTCCAGTTGAAATCCAAAGGTACTTGACAAAACCTGTCGTTGTCGCGTGGGTAACATTTGCATAAGCAGTTTACCTTTATTTTTACGAACAGTCCCTAGGTAAGTCAAGCGACGTGCCAATAAAAAAGCACAATATTTGTAAAGAAGTTATCGCCAACGACGTGTCTACCTGTGTTTGTCAGATGCTCATTTAATTCAAGTACAACTCTGGTACCTTGTCCCACCTCACGTTCACTACCACGTCGACCAGTGTAAACTTGAAGGTTGACACAATAGGAATTCCCTGCATCCGCTGCAATCCACAATTTCATACCATATTTAACCGGCTTACTTGGAATAAACATTATGAATGGGCAACGTCCACGAAACGTCACCAATTGCTCATCAACTGTGACAACTGCTCCGGGCTTATAACTTGATCGGCACTTTGTTGCAAAAATGTCAATGACATTTCGAATTGATGGTTTAAGGGTTAAAGATTTGTGTTTTTTAAAAAATAAATATTTAAGATTAAAGATTTGAATACCCAACAATACTGATCCGTTTTTTGATCGATAACACCGTACGTACTGTGGACATTCACCATCTTTCACTCGCAATTCATGAATAGCCTCATCCGAAAAAAACTATATGAACTGTGTCTTTACATTCATCTTTAAGCATAGAAATATTTGATATATCCTCAAGAACTCGTTGCTAGTTTGCAGAGAATATCGTCACAGACAATCGATACTCTCTCTACTCAACAGTTTCAACTCGATGTCTTTCCAGCTCTAACAAACGACACAACAATCACTCGAGCAAAACAAATATTTCCCGCAACTCTTTACATTATAAACATGTGCCTTGAAATTATCGCCACATTTCAACAATCACTCTTTACCATTTTTCAAATTGAGAACTTTAATCGAATTGAAATTATTCGAAACGGCAATTATATTTTACATGCAACTCTTCCCAAAATCCGACTCGGTAACACAAAGACGAAAATATCGGCCGATTTTATTGTCTTAATCAAATTCGGCACCTTGACCAAATCTACAAATTCTTTCACTTTAAAACAACCAAGATCTCTCTCTCAAAACAATTTATTTTCCACTGGAAAATATTTACAACCTTTATAATCAAATCCAAAGCAAATTATAATCGACATTTTGCGCAGCAATAGCAAATTTCCCCACAACAAAAACACTGACCCAGTTTCAGTCGCTCCTCGTGCGGCGGGGGTAGTCCCCGACATCTATTATAGAGTCTTTGAGCTATATATTTCAGAGAAACCGAAGGCTGCTGTCTCACCGGCGTTTGTCGGAATTCAGAAATGACCGATTGTGTAAGACTAATCCGGTTAGAAAAGTCCCTATCTATTAATCTCTCATCCGTTGATCTTCTGGGACCAAAATTAGACTTCTGAAATTGCTTTCTTGGTAGGTATTTCACAACTTGCGCATAATTTTGGGGATTCTTCTGCTTGATATTTGTCTTATTATTAAAAGCGCTTACTTCCATTTTCTCATCTTCCGAGATCTCTCGGTTCTCGTAGATTTTCACCAATGTCCTCTTATCTTCTCTCTTTATTTCCGGTTTCAGAGCCAGTGAATCCCTCAGACCGGTACTACGTATCCGTTTCGTTAAAAACTCATTTAAAATTTGTTCCCGACTCAACTCTGGGTCTAAACACTGTTAATTAGTTTCTTTACCTGAATTTCAATCGTGACAAATCTCTCTTTTGGCTCTTGCTTGACATTCGCCAGTTCCATGAAATTATCTAAGATTGATTTCTTCATCATAAATGTGTCACGAAACCATTCTCGAGCTTCCACCTGAGTCATTTCATCCATTTTTGAATCCTTCCATAATTCCCCAGCTTCTTCGGGCAATAATAAATCAAATGCACTCACCAAAGGCAAGTCATTTAATGACAGCCATTCCTCGATAACCTTTAGTCATTTTCCCGCTTCTTGCGAATCTCTACCGTCAAACTTACGGACATTGAAATTGAGAATTTCTTGATTCTTCTTCGGCAGCGATGCAAGCAAAATATTTCTTTTTTGGCTTCTCGTAATTGCGTTGATATTTTCGGCGTAGTCGCCAGTTACGTTTTTGGTTTCTTTAAAATCCATTTTCAAAGTCAAATCAAAACTATATTTGAAACCGCATACAAAACTATATATTATTTAAACAAACAATATTTAATAATTAATCAATCACACATAATTATAACAGATTCAAAAAGATTAGAGACAACGATGTATTGTCTGTGTTCCGTGATAAAATTTTGTGTTGGAGATAAATATATTTTACTAACGTTTTCACCTGTTTGTTTGAGTGTTATATCTGAAGGTGTGATATGTCTGGACACCCGATGCGATGTCGCATACCGAGCCCCGATGGATGGTTTGGCGTTTCACATCGAACGTTTTTGTTGGTCGACTGTGCGTGATGGCCGCACCATTTTTATATCGCATCCGCAAATCCATCACGGTTCATTCTTTGATTTCTTTTTTTCTGTTTGTCCCGTTTTCCAAACTGTAGTGAACATTTCCAACAAAAAATCAAACCACGCTAAATTTTTCACAAATTTAAATATTATTTAAATGTAATTTGAATTTCTTTTATTTTTTGTTGTTGCAAATCTATTTAATAATTACAAAACTAAAATTCCAAGAAGTTTTTTTCACAAAGAATATCGGGATCAATCGACCCAAGAATTTTTCCACATGAAATTAAATATGTAAATAAAAAAAACGAAAACAATTGTTTTAATGGTTCAACGGAAATAATTCGAGTGTCACAAATTCAAAACCAATTTAGACATTTTTTAACCGTGAGCGAACTGCCGATAAATCGTAAAAAATTTATTTTTGTGATCAATAAATATTGTATCCGATTCTGTCTTTTCCTTGTTTTTTTGCAAATGGAAACTCCCACTTCACGAACAATGATCGATTATGGAACGTGAGATGAACAATTTGATCCCTTGTGTCGAGAGACTTTCCATCCCTGCGCTGGTGTCGGTATGGGTATTAACTTTGCCCCTGTGTCGTCCTTTCAGGATGATCGCATCCACGTCTATAACGGGATTGCTGCTACGGGTAACTGCGGTCGCGAACTCGTTTACTTTAACAACTATATTTTAAATCATCACGATATCATTATACTGCGAACGACAATATATTATCGTGCAATATTACTGTGAGGAATATTTGTGAATGGTGTTTATTGTGTGTTGTTTGGTATGTTGTTTTAGGATTGTGTTTCTCCCACCCAGATGGAAGATTGATATCTTAAATATTTTAAAACGTCGAGTTGTTTAATCAATTTTAAAAAGTTAAATAATCACATTAAAATTAAACTAATATTTCATAAATAATATTTTAATAAGAATTTCTTAAAATAAATAAAAATTATTTTAAATTTCAATTATAAATTATTTTTTGTAATAATTAAATTATAATTTAAAGTAAAAATTATTTTTGTAATGATTAAATTGTTTTTAAATTTGTTTGAATAATAAGACGTTAAAGAATATTATTAAAGATTATCAATCAAGAACAATGACGAGCTACGCAAGTTCTAAGGAGAGTTGTTGTAGTGACAATTCAAATTGTGATAATAATAAATGTAAAGAAAATTCAATTAATGTTCTTAATACTAAGACAATTCAAATCAATACAGTAAAGTATTGACATATCTGTCATTATTTAAAAATCCGTAAGACAAAATAGTGAGTTTTTTTTCTCTCAGTACATAAATTATTTTTTTAGAATAGTAATTTCCACGATTATTGCTAAAATCGATTTAAATCGATTGAATATTTCATTTGTCAAATGCTTTAAATTTACAAGGATTTGAATCATTCATTTTAATATTTTAAATAATTATATCTGTTAGGAGCTTTTTTGAGGTCATAACATTTTCGAATTCGAAATCTAATCAATTTAATAATTCAATAATTACATTTCGTAAAGTAGATTTATCGATTGTGTTAAAATGAAATTTTTATAAAATAGCGTAAAAAATTAATTTATATAAAATTAACTTTTAATGTTAATCATAAAACCGATAAATAGATTTATTTATAAAGTAAATTATAATTTTATATGAAACGTAAATTTAATGTGAAAATTAATAAATAAACTAGAAAATTATTTTGTAACGTTTATGTAAATATTAAAAAAATTAAAAATGATATTAATTCATAAATTTTAAATTAAAATATAATTGATTTTATTAGGAACACCAATATTGGTATTCAAACAATATTTTCAATACAATTTGATTTGTCTTTTGGACAACTCTCAACCAAGCTTTCGGAATTTGACATTGTTCTAAATTGATAAATTTTTGTTAATGTTTTTTAATAAACAATTGTTCGAACAAATTTTCATTATTTTCAGATTTTATTTTTAAAGTTTAAATTTTGTTATTTTAGTAATATTTATCTACATATTAATTTTATTTTAAAAAAGATTTTATTTGAAGAAAGAACATTTATTTAATTTAAAACTTATTTAAAAGTTATTTACTTTATTTAAATTTTGAATATTAAAATTTGAAACGATTTAATTTTTTAAAGTTTTTTAATCATCTTATACTGTACTTTAAAATGCATATTATACTCGAATAATTATTCATTGTGAACATCTAAAATATCAATTTTCCATCTGTGGGGGGAGAAACACATTTCCAAATACTATTAGGGTGAACCAAAAGTCTTTTCGTATTTTTTATTAAAAATTTAAACATAATTTTACAACAAATAAAAAACATTTAAGTTTCAAAGTAAAGGCCATTTGAATATATAGCTTGAACCCATCTATGGACAAGTTGTGCGATCCCACTGCGGTACCAATCCTTGTTCTTAGAAGCGAAGAACTGGTGACACCCGTTTTCGACCTCGGCCAGATTATTGAAGCTGCGACCACGAAGAAAGTGTGCCATAGAGCGGAAAAGGTGATAGTCGGATGGCGCAAGATCCGGACTATACACTTGGTGTGGAAGAAGTTAAAAGGCATCGAGATTTTTGATTTTTTCCTTTGTTTGTTTGGCAGTGTGCGGTTTTGCATTATCCTGTTGTAGAAGAACTCGCTTTCGATTGATCAAAGTGGGGTATTTCTCGCCAAGAGCCGCATACATTCGATCAAGTATGTCTCAGAAAAGGTCAGCGTCGATAGTACGACCATTTGGAACCAGCTCGAAGTGAATCACGCCTTCGAAATTCCACCAAACACACAAAAGTGCCTTCCTTGAGAAACGATCTTGTTTCGCTACCGGTTTCGCCATTTTTCCGGGGTCCAACCATTGATTTTATTGGTCTGGATTACTGAAGTAAACCAAATTTTCATCGCAAGTTACAATTCAACGGATGACACGGTCATCACGCGGATTTTCAAGCAATTTTTGACAAGTTTCGAAACGCTTTTCGGTTTGAATTTGTGTCAATTCATGAGGCACCTCTCGACATCGTCTATTGACCTTGCCAAGAGCGTGAAGGTGTCGTGCAATGGATGTTTGAGGAATATCGAGTTCGGCCGACAATCTGCGAGTACTTATTGACGGAATTTTCTTGACGGCTTCACGAATTGCTCCGGAATCTACGGTGATAGGTCGGCATGAACGTGCATTGTCTCCGAGGTCAATGTCGCCTTCGTTAAACCTTTTGAAACAATTTTGTGCAGTACGATTTGAGACCACATTATTTTGAGGCCTTCAACTTCGCATATCTTCTTTGTTGCTGCAGTTGCGTTTAAGCCCTGTTTCCAGTAATGGCGTAAAAGAATATGAATTTCAAAATTTTCCATGATTTTTCTAAAAGACCATAAAAATTATATTAACGACTAATTAGAAGTTTTAATATATATTGTGATAGAGCAGATCAAGTGCTTTAAAAACATATAACACATGTATTTAAAATATCTTTATTTGGTAATAAGAAACAATTGAACAAAAAGACGTAGAAAATACGAAAAGACTTTTGGTACACCCTAATAAACTCAACATACAAAATTCAACATACCAATTTCAACATATCAAATTTAAAATATTCCTCATAGACGGAATATGATATTATACTGAATGTCACCACTCTCAAACCTTGTACAGTTGAGAGAACACTGTCACGACCCCTTTGAGTGAAAACATTTTTGCAAGCTCAAGAGCTCCCAGTGTGTTATTAAGGATCAACCACAACCCAATGTCATTTTATAGACAGGTTTATAGGTTTGTCTGCAGACGGGTCGGACGCCTCTTCTTACTCGACATCTGACTAGCAGTACCGAGCTCGAAGGGCCTTCGGGTTATGTTCAAGATAGGATAGGCTATGGGCCCCCCATCTAACTCAGTATCGATCGGGGTATGTGACGTATTCCCTCGATGCATGTGCCGCTCATGTCTGTTCAGTGTCATTAGTATGTTCATCATATCAACTTATGGCACTGTTATGTCAAACTTGCAGCTATGTTGTGTCTGCGTGTGAACTTGTGGCACTGTCGTATCTGCTGGATCCAAATTCTTGAAAAGCATTATGGTTATCTAGGATTGTGTATTGTATGACAAATTATTATTTGTCTCACGGCATTTGCATACATATCGCTTATCTCGCTTATATCATTTAGATTAGTTATATTTATATCATTTCTATTTCTATCGTTTGTGCTTACATCGTTTATATTTATAACGTTCACATTTATATCATCTATATTTATATCATTTCTATAATTTATGTCATTTATATTTATACCATTTATATTGATAGTGTTCATATTGATATCAACAACAGGTTATCCAAATAATAGTCTATGTAGTCACAATTCAAGTTAGTAATCATAAATTTATTGAAATGTATTCACATCATTTCAACAATCTGATTAGATTCATTTGCTCTAGTTTACGTCTTATCGGTTCAATGAATCGTCATCAATCGAATTACTGCTCCGCACCAGTGGATACAACATTAACCAAACGCTGCATTGACTCATCTAGACGTAATGTGATTGCCTTTGGCGCATAATTTATCGGAACCGATCTCACGTCCACGATAACTAGAATTTTATCGTACCCTTCAGTGGGATTCTGACCCTCAAATCTCGTTCAACCTCTGGATCTCTACCGCTCGGGTTATTCGGCTTACAATTTTTCTACGAAACGGCGACAACGACGTCTAACTTAGCTCTCTCTCTAAACTATCAAAATAAGATGGAAATTAAAAGTTAGATATAATTAAATAATAATACTAAAACAATTGTCATAATAAGATTTATTCAAGTTTAATAAATTCAAATACAACAAAATTAATTACAATTTTACAAAAGAGGATTATCTTTCGAAGTTCGATGTGTTGTGGCTTTATCGGCTATTTTTTCGGTGTCGGAGTCTATCTCGTTCGTTGAATCTCGTCTCGGGAAATGCGATTCTGTCGATTCAAGTTCTCAGCCTTGTCAAGGTATTGAATATGTTTGCAAGTATCAACGTATCGAATTGGTGTTGCAAAATGGTCAAAAATGGTCGATTCAACTGTGGAACGATTCTCATTATATACCACTAGTGGGACACCCTGTCGTTCCCTTCTATCCAATCAGGTTCTGCCAGCAGTGAATTAGATGATTCCTCCAACAATGATTGGCCGAACGTACCTGTGTGTCTCCAAAATGTTTTAGGTTATTTTGATTTACTATAGAAATTCGTGTTTGTGTGTTGGTGACTAGTTTGATATTTTTAGAAGGCACGGTTATTTTTAGGAACTACATCAACAAACAATGACGGCTTTGTCACCGATGAATAATGCTTATTCATCGCGTGATTCCATTTCGCTTTGTGGGAGTGATTCATGTAAGTTATTAATTAATTTTCTTTATATTCTTAATTAATTTCTAAATCTTTCAGGGATTATATCTCGGCTCGGGAAGGTCCTACGACTTTACGGGTTTCACTCAGAGACTCGATTCACTGGGAGCTCTTCGGGGATGGTCGTATGACCTCCTAACTCCACTGGGTAATCCAGTAAGGAACTTTATAATTTTTTGGGTTCGTTTTAATTAACTTTTATTCTTTTAAGGTTTATAACTTTTCTCAGGGATTTCCTACGTTCCGAGGGTTCACTGTCACGGATGCGCCTCACGATGCTCTAACTGTGGAGGGGCGATTGTTCGATTTCCATCATCGGGTAGGTTTTTATTCAACTTTGTTTATTTTCTTTATGTTACATTTCTAGCTCTCAATGCGATGTCCTCGATGCTTCGTTGGGTTGTGAGGGGAATCAAGAACAGTTTCGGGACTTGATTTGTTACATTATGTTATATTAAATAAATATATCAAATAAATGTATGGAATTGTTCGTCATCTCTTCCTTTCTTTTGCGTATCGTTATATAATTGTATGTGTATGTGTAATTGGGTTTTCGACCGCAACAGCACATTGTTCTCTCAGATTGCCATTTGGTCAAATATTTCAGTCAAATTGCATCTATGAGATTTTTTATTGTTTTGAGTATCATGTGAAGGTTAAAATTGAATGGATTGCATGGAGTGTGAGAAGTTTCATCTCAAAGATTAGCCTTTGCTTTCCTTTTATTTGTTATGTTTATCATTTCTCCGTTACCTCATAAAGTACGGTAAAAGTAATACTGTTTTCTCATATGTTAATTGATGGTTAGTTTGCGAGAATATAATTAATCGTACTTGATGTAAGAAAAATTAAATAAATTCATTTTAATCATATAATTTAATGGTAAAATATTTTTTAATTATTATTTGTTCCTGTATAATGTTTCTATTTATCTAGAAATTCATCGTCTTGTTTTTATCACTTGTAAATATATTTTACGTTGCAATATTTATATTTTGACGATAGAACTTGTAAATATATACTTAATTTAATATTTATGTAAAACAAACACAATAAACATTTATAATAATAAGTAGTAATATATGAAATTCAGAGTAAAGGGGATCTCAAATTTCCAACTATATCTAGTGATTTATCAAAGACCCTCTTCATCCCAAACAATGTATCATTTCCCGTAGTTTGATTCTTTTTGAAAAAATCAAATAATTTTTATTAAGAATTCCTAATTCCTTTACATCTTTCAACAGCGCAACATTGATTATCAAAATCATTCAATACATGTAACAAAGAATTAGAAAGTCCAATTTGTCAAAACTCTACAGATATTTCCAAAATAACGTTTTAGAATTGTTAAAGATATCCGCCCATATTTCATTCCACACGTACATATCGTTTCTATTATCGTTATCTTTATAGAAAACGCAATTCTCTTTTTGACTGATTTGTGAATATTGGCTCATATCGCAATTGTTGAAATGAGGTGGGAAATTTTCCAAAGTCATGCTTAGATTTTTTCTCACAATTCCCAACATAAATACATCGTCAATCCAAACGAATTTCATTTTCAGAGACAATCGAGCGATTTCCGAGATTCTGTTCGTCTTAGTTAAAATATAAGCGAATCCTTCACAATATTCCGGATAGTTTTGATCAGGATATTCAGATTTTTCGACTGCCCATTTTCCTAAACGTCTCGCTTCTCCATGTATGATGTAGCAGAAGAAATCACTCGTTAAAGGATAAATATGGAGGAAATATTCCAAAAAGAAAATATTAACCATTTTGTCGTCGTCAATTTTAATTAAAAAAGACAAGCTTTTACAATGTGCCGACCCAAAGGTAGAAAAATTTAATTACAAAAGGCATTCATAAAAACGTAAATTACGAAAAAATTATCAAATTACACTATAAACACATTAAATACAAAAAAACATTTACTCATTAAAAATCACATATACAAATTTTAGAAAATCACAACAATATTTTTTCTTTAAAATGAAAACCTCAAACAATAAATTCTGATTTTACAAGGGATAAAAGAAATTATTCACAAAAAATATTTCATTTCTCAAAAAAATCAAAAACACGAAAAAACGAAATACACGGTTGTTGTTTAAATTAATACGCTCAATTCAAAATTCATAGCAAATATCGCTATGAATCCCGATTTGTCGTAAATACACACACAAAAAACGATAGTTTTCCGTCTGTATCGCGATTTCAATTTTTTTTCGAAAATCCAATGGAAATCAGACAACGAACAATCGGCAAATGAATAGTAATCCGTATTTCAATAACCGAATGGACGGTATTGAGATCGCTGAATCGTTGTTGTACAAAGATCTCGACAAACCGGTACCAATTCGATTAAATCGATTCGATTTGATTGTAGGAAATTGATTCGTTTCAGTACAACAACAATTATTATTCCAATGAGCGACAGTCGCAAATATCGAATGATTTTCCGAAGAAAAATGTCGTTAAAGAATCGATTATCGATTGTAAATTGATTTCCGAGTCGTATTCGGATAGGACGTTCAATATCGGTTGTCAGATTGAGGCGGCGAATGACAGCGATAGGAAATCGCTCGATTTAGCGACTCAAGACCGATTTATTGTCGTTAATAATTCGGCGTTCACTCTCGCTTCGTCCTCCACTAGTAGTCACACTTCACACACGGATAATTCGATATTCGAGTGAGTTTCGATTTGTTTGGGAATTATTTTCTTTAGATTTGATTTTAAGAATAAATTTTTTATTAATTCATTATTTTTTAAATTTTTATTAATTATTTCATATTTTAATAAAATGTTTTAAGGCGGAAAATTAAATTAATTTTAATTTTGAAATTTATTTCTTATTTTTACTTTTAATATTATATTTAATATTACTTTTTTAATATCTGAAATTTTCAATTTTATTTATTTTTTTCAATTTTATTTATTTTTTTTTAATTTTATTGATTTTTTAAAAATTTTATTTATTTTATTTATTTTTCAATTTTATTTATTTTTTTTTAATTTTATTT
>MQRK01228247.1:25615-35949 GCA_001938485.1 Girardia tigrina
CTTCATCTTTGTCCAACCACTGTGCAAATCGACGTCGGTTATCATACAGGATCCATTTCTCATCACAGGTAACAATACGATCAAGAAATGGATCGTTTTTATTGCGAAGATGATTGGCAAAACAAATTTCATAGCGTCGCTTCTTTTGATTTTCAATCAAATCATGTGGAACCCATTTATCAAGTTTCTTGATTTTTCCAAGTTGTTTTAAATGATCCAGGACTGTTGAATGACTAATGCTCAAACCATCTGCAAGTTCTCTGATTGTTGTACGGGAATCTGTTTCCACCATTGTCCTCAAATTGTCGTTGTTCACAGCAACTGGGTGACCACGACCTTCTTCACCTTCAAGGTTTTCATCTCCATCAGAAAATTTTCGGAACCATCGTTGCACTGTGCGTTCAGAAGCTGTTCCCTTGCCAAACGCTTTATTGATATTGCCAGTCATTTCTGCTGCTTTACGACCGAGTTTAAATTTGTACAAGAAAACTGCTCGAATTTTAATCTTTTCCATTATTAATTTAGCACCGTAAATATTCTAAAAAATAACAGCAATATGTTAATAATGGCTATAGGAATATACAACTAGGCATAAGATTTCAAATAATATCTAACACTTAAACTTTTTTTTAAGCATTTAAACTTATATACATATCAAAGTAGATAAACAAAGTATAAAGCTCCAAAACCGCCATTATTTTTCGACAAACCTAATATATGCATTCTGAAATTATCTTGTTGATAAAATACAAAGATATATTTAGTAGAAGAAAATTAATCTCTTCTCATTTCATATATAATTATAACTCCGAACGAACCATTGATAAGAGAAATGCCCACAGAAGAGTTTGAGATACTTACGAAATGAAAAATAAGTTTATGAATAGTTTATAAATGAAATTTCCTTTAATTCTATTCAATTTCATTTAATAATTTCAATTTGTAAATAATAATCGTGAAGAAGTCGGAAGGAATGTTGAGCTAGTCACCTCCCGGTAACCTCTATGCGCGTAGCGTCCATAGGCCATAATCTGTTCTTATCGGTGAGAATAAGGAGTACTAGTGGGCGGAAAGGGAAACTATAAACAGAGAATAAATTACGACTCATTGTAAATAGACGTAGAGTAGTAGCCCTTGGTAGATCAGTAGGTACGTAATATGAATAGTACCTATTATTAGACGGGCTAAGTCGTAGAGTCGTAAGAGGTAATATGTGCATCGGCTCTTTATAGTTATCCAGAAACCCTTTTAGAAATCATCGTTTAGTTTCACAAGTTGGTTGACCAAGTACCTTGTATAATGCTGATAGTATAATGTAGGCGGGTGTGAACTATAAAAGAGTATTTAAGTAATGAGGATTTTAGGTAAGACAAGAGAGTCACACTTTCGAGAAGATAAATGTTAGTGTCTGAGGGAGCGACCTGTTAAGTAATGGTGGAGAGGTGTCTAACGTACATAGATTAAACCAACTAATGATGTTAGACACGATATAGGGAATCAATAATTTTTTTTATACAAAGTATAATAAATCTTTTCAACAAATGAGATGGAGATCTGGGGTCGCCAATGATTTGGGAAACCTCCTGGAAGTGGCGAAGGTCATTCCGAACCACCGTCGTCCACTGTTGAAGGCTCTGCTCGATATATAGACTCCAAAAACCTTATAGGTCAGTCATTAGTGTACATAAGCGCGATGGGAAATAATTTACAAACATTGATCGTAGATACTGAGACCGCAGGTCAGGCAATACCCGTCACCGGCTCGAACCCGTTGGCGCTCCGAAATGGACGTTGACGCACTACTGGGTAGCTGTGCGTGGAGGAGAAGCGTCCGCTCGCCTGTATATAAAGAAAAGTGCATAAAATATCAGCGGGTTGCCGTACCCCGTTATGAACGACTGGGGGCTCTGAGTCAACAAAAATGCTGTGAGTAGAAGGTACCGCGACATGAAAGGGGTTGATGTAGGTATTCTAACTTTCAACAAGAAGGTTGAAAGGGTTTGATGTAAGTATTCCAGCTGCGGATCTATGTATTGTCTCCTCTGTAATATTAGTAGCAGTATGAATCCATTTGGTAGCACAATGATTAAAACAATGTTGAGATAACGATCACTGGATGTATTGTGTTGCTCGGATGTGAAACTGGAACTGGTTTGGTCACAATAATGCGCCTAAAAACAACATTAATACGCTGTAACCGGCTTGTTAAAGCATCATCTGTGCTCGATTGGTTCGCGCTGTATACGATTCGCATTTTTTTGTATTCGAGAACTTTTATCATAAAACATTCTGAATTCGTCACTCACGGTAGCTAATCGGCTTTCCGAAGTGCCTTCCATGAACTAGATATAATAAAAAATAAATATGAAAACATATATACGTATTAGGAAAAATTCAGTAAGATTTATTACAGCGAAAAGTATTGGTTCACTCGGTCATTTTTAAAAATATATAATGTTCAATAAGTCAATTTCTAATAATTATTTGGCTGGAGAATTTAAGCTCAAGTGATAATGTGTCCAGTAGTATTCTTCGTCTTAAATCTCTTGAAATAAATTGCTTGATTGTATGAATTAAATTAAAGGGTGCGTATGAAATCCTCCATCATTTTTTGGTAGTTGATTTAAACAATTATATGTTTTTCCTTTGCTGTTATTGGTTTAATTATATATAATTTACATAACATACATAAAACACCTTTTCTCTAACGTATTTCCCCCATAACCCTAGTCCCTTCTTATTCTCCATTCCTCAATCCAATTAAGGTATTTTTCAGTACAGAAATAACAAATCATCCAAATTATCGTTTGTTGTACCTTCACAACAATATAAAAATCATATTAAAATATTAAACAAAATTACAATGAAATATTAAATAAAAATTATGATAAAACATAAAAACATTAAATACAAAACCACATCGTGATAATTGTAAAAAAATTTGAAAATAAAGATTTGTTTTATCACATTAAAAAAATATAAAATATGGTTGTCGATTAAGCTTTCTTTTTTAAATAAAAATATAATCTCTAAAATATTCAAACGAATCGCGATTGCCAACGCGGCACGGATGAGGCGATCAAACCAACCGATCACTGTATCGGTTGTACCAAAACCCAGACTAATCAGGTCGCGTTTCTATGTAAATTAATTTATTAGCGTGATCACATAGATCCAATTTCCATAAAATCGTTATTCGAAGAAATTCTTTGTTTACTGGCTTGTGAAGAATGATTTTCACGGCGATTGATTGAAAAACATTTTATCTCATAAAATATATTGTAAATAAATATTTTTGAAAAATCTTACTTTGTTTAATTTATAAAATCAATTTATCACGCTAATTCAGCAAAATCTAAATAACGCCATATTTCTTTAATGCTGTTTGTCCGCCCCGTGAATCGAACGGAGGTAGCAGGGTTACGCAGTGGATTGTTGTTTTGTTGATTGTGCTGGGTACATTTATGTTGAATTTTCTTTATAACAATCATCTGATTCGTTATGTTGTGGTGATGATAATGTTATGTAAGTGAGAATAAAAATTTATAAGTTGAAACTAATTAAGCCAAATCTGTTGCTCATTTTTTTATGTAATTGAGATAAAAAAAATCTGAATCAATGTGCGAATTAATCTTTTGAAACTCTCCAACTCGAAATTCAAAATATTGTCTTTCGTAACGGTCTTGTAGATGAGGGCATCAGAGATTAAACAAGAATTAAACAAGAATTTATGACAATTTCAAAACCAAAATCGTATCAGCAAAGTCAATGTTGTTATATTCACACTCACCCTTATGTCACATGTCATTCTCTCTCAATATATCTTGAATTGAGAGCACATCCTTTTAAATTCTTCAAATTTTATATCTCCTTTGCAATTAGAGATGTCAATTTCTCGATTTTTTTAACTTCTGGAAAAGTCGAGAATAAATTAAACATTTTCTCGAAAAAATTTAAAAAAGCGGTTGAATCCTCATAAATTTATCCAGCATTTTTTCCGTACTACTCCAGCGGATAGGACAATCAAAAATTAAATAAAGCTCTTTTTACCTGCTTTACATAATTCTGCAAGATCGAATTTTTAATTGAAGATCTTTTGAAGAGCTTAATAATTTTTCTTATATTTAATAATATTTTGGTAACCTAAAGTAATGATTTCTATATCTTCATAATTAGAGAGCCTATCAGACCCAGAAAAACCGTTATTTTCGGAATCATCATCACTTATATTGGTATTATCATTAACATTATCTGCCGATTCCTTTATTGTTGATTTAAAGACCACTTTAACAACACCTAAATGAAGTGCGTAGTTGAAGCAAAGTCGAGAGTTTAAACCACTTAGCCGAGCATATTTTTCCATAACACCTACCCCGTCAGTCGTTGCACATACAATGTTCTTGGTTATATTTAAATCAAATTCGAGCAAACGCTTTTCAATTATTTCAACTATTCTTTCAACTGAAATTTCCCTTCTATTTTAACTAATCCTAAGTATTCATTTTCATAATAAATCATAATATTCATAATTTTTTATTTTTAAAGCTTGTCGAATGATATACTAAATCTTACATTTCTTAATTTCATTTCGTTAAATTTTTCAATCATACAAATTTTCGTGGTTTCGTAGTAAGCATAAATTAACATAAGTATGCTGGCTCGACTGTTTGGTAATGAATATCCATTTGCTGAAAAACCTTGAATAATTCGGATTTTCGCTATAGTCTTAAGAGTAAGGCCCTCTTCAGCTGCTTATTCGGATGCCTTTTCTTCCAACAACGTTTTCTTGAGATATTTTATAATTTGATTTTTGCAGGTTACTTGTTTTTTTAATTTGGTTCATCTACTATCTCTTTTCCGGATTTTTGCTTAACTTTTGTTTCATGTAGACGAATTAGATATCTTCTTAAACCAGTGATTGAAGATCCGCGACATGACAATTATTTATTACACAATTTGCAAATAACTAAATCATTGTTGGTCACGGATTTCGTAAAAATATTCCAGCACTCATCCTCTTTTTGTTCATCTATGAGTATTTAAATTTTTTTAATGTATCTAAATTAAAAAAAGTATTAATTATTAGATATTACTTAGATTTGGAGTATAAATTTGTTTTGATGTTGCCGTATTGAAGTTAAATTGATTGTTCTTCAAAACAGCGATTAGAAATTCAAATTTTTATTTAAGCGTTAAAACAATTATCATTTTAATACATTATTTCAAAAAGTCTTCAATATAATTAGTGTTAAGTTAAATAAAAAAAGCATTGATCTTTTATAAAAATAATTTAATAAAAAATTTAAATATAAAATTTATCGAGAAAAATAGACATTTCTCAAGAAAAAATATTTGGTAATTTTCTTAAATTCTCGAGAATTCTCGGCGTGACATCTCTAATTGCAATGCTTTCTATAGACTGTAATATTACTTCCATATTCATTGCGACTGTGTTCTTGGATTCTCTTTGTTAGATGATGTGATACCTCTCCTATGTTTGGGATTTTACACTTATCACATGATAAACAAGGTTAAAACACAATCCTGATGGCGTGAGATTTATTAAATAATCAATAAATCACTATATAATTACATTTTGAAACAATTATTTTTACAATTTTTATCTTTTTCTTGGTTTTATTTTTTTGAAATTTCATTTAAATATTTTCAATTTCTATTAATTAATTATACAATCTTATTACATGAGTTGTTAATATCGGGTAGAGGTTATCTGATAATAGACAAAATATAAGTTAAAAGTATAGTGCACATAAAGTACTGTGTAGAAGTTATAAATCAATAATTAATTTATATTCTAGTATGATAAAAAATTATTAAATTATAAATAATACAAGATGTTACCGTCAATTATCTTAGTATCACATAGGTCGACCATTGGCCATTGTCCAGTCCATCTTTTGCTGAGGATACTGAAAATAAAATAAATTGTAAAATGAAATGTAAAACTGAAAATGAAAATTGTAATTCTATATTTAAAATATATTCACAATCAAATTATGACAATACAATTACAAGCACCCATACTCATGATACAATCTGTTATAGAGAACAAGAGCCCTGTTGCTTTTCTCAACCAACATTAATCAAAATAGATACTCAAGATTTAGTGCACAACAATAAAAATGATTTAGAACCTCAACCACAGTTACGCTGGGAGAAACAATCAACAAGTAAGCTTCATTAATTATTACTCATCAAATTTTTTAATTGTACTATAAAGACAAAATTATTTAAAAAAAATTTTGTACTAATATATTTGTGAATATATTTATTTTATTTTTGAAATGAAATTTATTTTATTGAGAAATGAATCGAAAAAGTTGAAATAACTTCTGATATAATTGAAAATTAAAATCGAGGTATTATAATTTAGTTAATTTATTTACACATGAATTCAATATATTCAATTTATTTTAAATCTTTAAATAATTTATTGTCAGTAGCATTCCTTTGATAAAAATCAAGTAAAATGATTAAAATATGATTATTGGTTATATGGTTTCCTGAATAATAAAACTGATTGACCGAAGTAAAATTCAACGTAAACTATTCATCCCCAAGCGGGGAAAGCATATTTTTTTACTGCCGGTCAATCCGTTCGCCTAATGTCTTGGAGTCACTGATTATTCGAGGACAATGATGATTTAAAATCTTCGGGTTTCTGTATTTTAATATCAGTTTCATTTGATAATTTCTTGAAATTAGTAATGTAATTTGGTTGTGTCCAATTTGACTTTAACAGTCCACATTTCATACTTGAAAAAGTACATTTTGATGATTTCCTTTTTTTATAAGAAAAACGAATAAAGCCATATTGAATTATGTATAAAAGTGGAGAACAATATTTTCAAAATACAATTAAAAAGCGAATGTTATTTAAACAAAGTTAATTCAGAAAATATTTTAACTTGTTAATTTCACTCATAACTCAAATCTACAAAAACTCAAATAAAAAGCACTCTTATCTGGGAAGACCCTTTTAGTTATCTTTCCTTGATTTGATCTAGTCTCTTCGTATTCGCTGTCGTCATTGCAGTCATCAATTTCTGCAACTGGGTATTGACGATTTTGAGGTCTATTATGGTATCATGCATTATTTTTTTTCTTCCAATCGCTGTTTCTACTGTACTGTTGTCTTTCCTTAAATCTATTTTTGTTGAGATAACATTGAGTTCTATAATGGCCATTTCTGTTGCAATGTTTACACTTCACATTTGGGCAATCTCTTCTTATGCGGACTTCTTCTTGATATGCATAACATTTTACAGTTCTGTAATAACTGTTTTTCGGTTTGAATCCATTATTTCTTTGGTTCCTATTGTTGTGTTCGTAATGTCTATGCGGGGTTATTTCGTTATGTACAGCTTAGCGTCTAGTTACGGTGTTCCAATTATCTTGTTTATTTACCGTCGTATATGCTGCCATTGTTTGCTCACTCTCCATTTTACGTAGTTCGTACATATTAGTAACTACGCTTTTTATATCTTTGGTTTCAGTTGTTCCTCTCAGTTTTAATTCTTTTTTGATTTCATAACATCAACCATATTTAAACAGGCAAGGTTGAGTAGTTCTTTTTTAGACAATTTTTCTTTTGTTAGTATATTCACAAATTCTTCTGCAATGACATTGTAAAGGAGATATAACTTCACAACACTTTAAAATTCTGTGCACTCAATTTAAAAATTATTGGGAGAGAGTGACATGTGAAGCGTTATATATTACATCTTTGGATCCTAAAATTAACGTTAACTGTCTACAACTTTGTTGAGAGTTTTAAATGATGTACTGATTACGTATTGATTACATAATCATTAACTGCATTATATAAGTAAATTTCGTTTGAAAAATCATTTGTTCTGACGATGACGGTTAAACCATCGAAATTAATAAACGTTTTCAATTGGCTTTCAAGTTTTGATTTTAATAACTTGCCAATTTTATTTCAATTTATTCAAAATTTATAATAAGTATGTAAAATATGTTTGTATTTTCCTTAAATTAATAAACTTAATAGCAAAAAGGAGTTGATTTTCTTTCAAACAATATTGAGTTAATTTTTATTACGGTTTATAGTTAAAAAAATATATGTGCGGCCCATCAAATTTTTGTTTTTTGTAATGTGTCTCCAAAGTGGTCATATTTTAGACATATTTTAGAACAAGCTCAATAAAACATCGATTAATCCATAACTTTGAATCAATTAATCCATTCTAAATTGAATTTGTATTGTATTTATTCCAACTTAAGGAATCATTCCATAAATCCGACTTAAATTTGATTTTTTAATTCAATTTTGACGATTAATAGATTATCATAAAACACGCACTTATAAAATTGACTGTTTATCAATGATAGAATTAAACATAGTTTCATATTTTCATCAAATGATTCTACTTAAGATTTCCTTGATTATATTTCCGACTTGATATTAGAGTTGCTGAGAAGTTCAATTTGGTAGAATTTTAACTTGATGGTAGAATTTATCAGTGATATCAGAATGATACGTCTAAAATTATCATCTATGATAATTTGTTTGCTTATCCATTGTGGATCAAACAAATTAAATGTCGACATTTTATTAGTGATAATTATTGTTCCGCCCAATCCCAGAGTTGCCCAGAGAACCAGACGGAGGTAGCAGGCGCGCACGAGAGGATCTCGGTGTCTATTTGTGCTGGATTAATAAATGTATAAGTCATTAAATTGATAAAATTCAAAAAATCAAACTGTGTTTGTTTTTTCGATATATTTCCACAAATAACTTGAAAGAGTTAAAAACTTTTGATATAAAACAATATAGCGATTTTGCCTTTTGAATCATCATTCAAAAATAATTGTTTCTTTTAAAATAAAGAAATCTTTCGATAAATTTTGTCTCGAAAATTCATAAAATATTGTGATCGAAAAATTCACAAGGAATTTCAATCAAAGTATCGAATCTCGCTTTGATTCATATTAAAAATCCAATTAAAAAATTTGACATAATAACAATATCACAAAACTTTCATAAATTTGAATTTAATTCATTCGAGCATTTTCGTAACTCATAAATTCTGTCATCATTCGAACAAATAATTTCATAAAAAGAAAAATCTCAAAACAGAGAGAGACCCACCAATTTCGCAAATGTAAAAAAGTTTTCAGTTTGTTCTGATTGGAAGATCAACGACCAGCCAGAGCGAGCTATTTCATTTCATATTCCCTCGGCTCAATTCACAACACACTACCTCATACATATATTTTCTCTCCTCTCACTTGGTTCAGCACACCAACAATAAACTGCCCGGTACAATATCGATAGTCAGTCATAACTCATGATTTTTTCAAAACTGAACTAAATTCAGTTTATTAAATTTTTATTTAATTCATCTTTTTTCTTTTTAATCATTTTAAAATTATTTAATTGTTTAACATATTAATTATTTATATACACTATATATAAGCAAGCAAAATCTCGACAATAAATGTTTTCAGAGATTTCCATTCATTAGATGTCTTCATTTACTACTTGAGATGAGAGAAAGTGAGATAGATGGAGAACAGGAATCCAATTTTATAGTAAGGATAACGAAAACATCATAAACAAGATATTACGATTCAAATGCCGAATAATTATAATGGATTTAACAGCAGAAACTCGTGAAAATATATAGTCCTTCTTAAGAAAGAAGAATACTCATATAAATCGTTGCTATATCAGATGTTTCTCTCAGTGCTATTCCACGTGTTTTAGTACATCACTCAATTACTGACCATAAAGCGTCAAGGAATCGTAATGGTATACCCAGAAAAATGTCTAAAATTTATTTATTAGCTTCAAAATGAATGAAATATAAATAAATAAACATCTGTGATTGTGTTTTTAAATCTCTTTCCTTGTCAAAGTAAGAAATTTTATATGTGCATGCGAATTTGAAACATTTAAGGAAAAGTTTCTGTAAAAAACTTAAAATTTTATTGGGGTGACTATTAAAGCTTGTTTTATATAATTATTGGATATGTTTCGATGTTTATATACATAATCATCAGCAATTTTCAAATATTTAGTATATGAATATTGAATTGTTTTAATAATACAATTTAAAAGATATATTAACTTTAAAAGGAATATTGAGAATTAAATATTATTATTTATTAAAGTATTATTGGGTAATAATGGCAAAAATATTTTAATTAAAAAAATTAAGTATTGATATAACTTTACTTTGCCCATTCTGAATGTTAATTGATGGGTTGTAGTGTCTTATTAGTAGAGATTCACAAAACTGTCGTTCGTAATGTGAATCAAATCCCTTTTGTAGAACAGAAAACTC
>MQRK01228247.1:47485-60858 GCA_001938485.1 Girardia tigrina
CATTTCGGTCAGGGGTTGGTCGCCGGCCCGTTCCAAATCCAACTGCAACTCGAAAGGCAGTCCAGCCATGAATGCAGCCTTTGTTAGATCGTCGACCTTCGTTGCTAACATCTTCACCAGAGACGCATATTCATCGATAGTCTCGCCATCGTGATATTGTAAGTTTATTAATTGACTGTACGCAGAACGTCTAGTCAGGCCGAACGAATTGTTTAATATCTTGAAGAACCGCTCGCAGCTGCTTTGCGTCTTTTCGTCCGATTCCATATAGATGTTCAGTGCAACCCCCGATAGTAAAAAAGGGAGATACGGGGCTGGATCAGTAATCTTCTGGATTTTCATGATCATTTCAAATTTCTTCTGCCAAATCTCGAAATTCATGCTTCCATCAAATTTCTCTAAAAACTCCAAAACGATTTTCATATCATTCATTATGCCCGGATAGCTTGTAACACGCGAAAAGTTTATTTTCAAAACAATGTTTAATTGATAATATTTAAACAAAATATTTATCAAAAAAGTTCATATTAAATATTTCAAATAATTAAAATATCTAATATCCAACATATTTTTTTCAGTTTTGACAAATGATGTGACGCCATTTTATCAGATTTTGAAACCCCTTCCCCTTGTCACATTTCATCACAAAAAGTCTGACCCCCATTAGATATGTCGTCACAAAGCTCTGACCCCCTTACATATCCCTTTGGTTATCGTACATCATTTTTTCACAAAACTTATATTAAAATTCTGTCTCATTATCAAATCAAAGCATTATAGCGATCTGAAATATCAAAATAAGAAAAATTGAGAATACAATACACATTATTTATTCCATAGATTAATTCCATAATTAATTAACAAAATTCATACCTCTCTATTCTCCCATTACCAATCAAAATGCTCTTTCGTGGAATAAATAGGGAGAGTCCGAATCTCTTCATCCAGTGGAGTGTAAATACTATTCAGATCAAGTTTTTCTTCGTCTATCCAATCTACATTCTCTCAATTTTTTTCGCTCACGATTATAACCATTAGTTCTCGTTGGCAACGTGCAGCGACCCTCTGTGGCCTGATGTGTTATATTTGATTCCTGCTTGTGGGCAACAGAATGGTTATGGAGCAAAACTAATGACACAAATTATGTGTGACTTGTCTCCCAAATCGTATCACGAAGCACGGATTGTATTGACGGACACTACAAGTCATATGGAATCGAGCCATAAGTATTTGAAGAGTTTGGAAGGTCGTTGTCCACTTTCAAGCTTCGTGCTACAAACAGAGATGGGAATTTATGAAACTCTTCGACTGTTGTTCTTTCTGGAATACGTAGACTTGTTAAACAGGTATATATTTTGATTCACTGTAACTTCTTCGAAAACGATTTTTTCAAACGATCAATTCTTTATGTAAGGAACATTTTTGAATGGTGTTTATTGTGTGTTGTTTGGTATGTTGTTTTAGGATTGTGTTTCTCCCATTCAGATGGAAGATTGATATTTTAAATATTTTAAAACGTCGGGTTGTTTATTTTAATAATTGTTGTTTTTAATAAACAACCCGACGTTTATTTAAAAAATATATATTTATTTAAAAAAATATTTAAAATATCAATCTTCCATCTGAATGGGAGAAACACAATCCTAAAACAACATACCAAACAACAAACAATAAACACCATTCAAAAATGTTCCTTACACAAAGAATTGATCGTTTGAAAAAATAAACAATTATTAATCAATTATTAAAATTTAAATAATCACTTTAAAATTAAACTAATATTTCATAAATAATATTTTAGTAATATTTGCTTAAAATAAATAAAAATTATTTCAAATTTAAAGAATAAATTATTTTTGTAATAATTAAATTATAATTTAAATTTGTTTGAATAATAAGACGTTAAAGAATATTATTAAAGATTATCAATCAAGAACGATGACGAGCTAAGCAAGTTTTACGGAGAATTGTTCTAGTGACAATTTAAATTGTGATATAAATAAATGTAAAGAAAACCCAATTAATGTTCTTAATACTTTGAATGCACTTTTTTTCGAAAATAAATAAATAAAAAAATTACAACAACTTATATCGTAGTGGCATGTTTACTGAAGACATGCAACCAATTTTAAATTATTTTGAAGACACATGAATTGGGCAGCCAAGTCATTCGCAGATCGCCAATTTTTTCACATTGTTTATGGAATTGCTATAATTCAGTTTAACAAAATCGTCCTAAGACAAACAGTAACAAAGAATAATAGAACAACAGTTTTCAATCACTTTAAATTCGTTTCACAGGGTTTTGGTTATTTATAAAAGCTGTTTTAGCGAGAACAAAGTTTAAACGAATTAAAGATGGAACAGTATTAAAGTGCTCAAAACCCCCAACGAAAAAAGTGATATCGTGATAGTGCAGCAAGATTATTTCGTGTTGTATTTGGATGGAGTATAAATGGTGACATTTAAGAATATTTTCATGTAATAGCTCACAATCTGTTTTACTAATAAATTATATTATTTATGTTTTCATTCTTTACTATAAAAATTCGATAATTATTTTTTTGGTCAAAAGTTTTAATAATATTTATTTTTTTCGAAAAAAAATAGTTAGTCTTTGATAATAGTTATATACTTTGATAATACTCATATAGTGTCTCTGTATCTGATTGGGTACAGTGAAGCAATTGAAGGTAGTTGTAATTTTTTCCTTATTGCTGCTGGAACACAACATTATGGTAACATACAAATTGTGTACAGATACACGAATTAGGAAACAATTAAAAGAAGAAAATACTGAAGAATACAAACAAGTCATTAAAATTCCATATTAAACGTTTCGTATTAATAAATTTTTTAGTTTTATTTTGGCGGTTAATGGGTTAAGAAGTTATTTTCAAAAAAAAGTTATTTTCGAAAAAAGTACATTGAAAAAATCATTTTTGAGGAAGATGTCAGATCCCATATATTTTGGCTTCGTTTTTTTAAAAAGATGTAAATGTTTTTGTAAATTGCTAACAAAATTTAGTGTTTTATAATTTTTTTCACAAAAATGTCAGCCATTACACATACTGAGCGACAATTTTTTTAACACACTTACACTTTAGTTTATATCGAAATGATATGTACAAATAATAAAATTTTTATGCGTTATTTTAAATTTTAAGGTTTAGAAAATGTAAATAAAAATTTGTCACTAATTAAATTGCATTTGTGCTAAAAAATTTATTGAAAAATTAAATTTCATGCATTGTTAAAAACGACAAATATTTTAAAACAATAACATTTATTCTAGAACATTAAACTGTTGTACAGATTTCCATTCACTTTTAATATCTTACACAGTCGACTTCTTATTGACCTATACAATTCGATAACAATATGTCTTATAGATGAGTTAATCAAGTGTATGGCATTTTTGATGGATAAGCATAATTCTGCCTTATTTTTATACTGAGCGCCATCGTAAACAATGTTGGATATTTTCTTCCACATGTACTCAGTAATATTTAAATCTGGACTTTTCACAGGCCAATTAAGTACAGAGATTTCACTTTATTTCAAAAAGTCTTTTATAAGTTTGCTTTTATGAACCGGACTATTGTCTTCCTGGAAGTAGAAATTATCACCACAGTTAAGTTTTATGATAGGAATAGCATTATGTATTAATTATTGCTTATAATCTTTAGATCCAAATTTTCCTTCTATGATTTTGTATGAAAGAAGTCCATTAGACAGAACCATCATCCAGATCATAACTTTAGCCCCTTTACATTGACACTTGTGACGAGTATATTTTCGATTTTTTGTACATATGTTCTCCAATCGTCTGGTCCAACCAATTTGAATCTTTTCTCATCCGTAAATATTGTCGTTCTCAACTGTGGTTTTCGCTAATCCATCTAGAAATATGATTAATTCTATCATTTTTCTGCTTCCTTGATGAAGTGGGAGTTTCTGTGGCGGTTCCTATTTGCAAAAAACAAGGAAAAGACAGAATCGGATACAAAATTTATTGATCACAAAATAAATTTTATACGATTTTTCGGCAGTTCGCTCACGGTTACAAAATTTCTAAATTGGTTTTGAATTTGTGACACTCGAATTATTTCCGTTGAACCATTAAAACAATTGTTTTCGTTTTTTTATTTACATATTTAATTTCATGTGGAAAAATTCTTGGGTCAATTGATTTCTTTATTCTTTGTGAAAAAAAACTTCTGGGAATTTTAATTTTGTAATTATTAAATAGATTTGCGACAACAAAAAAATAAAAGAAATTCAAATTACATTTAAATAATATTTAAATTTGTGAAAATTTTAGCGTGGTTTGATTTTTTTGTTGGAAATGTTCACTACACTTGATAACGATATTTCAGATGTCTTTGTACTGTCCGAGTTGAACAATTTAAATCACATTCTGCAATCAATTTGGACGAATTATTTTTTTGAAAATTTGACTGCAAATGTTCTATCGCCCTCTTAATTGATAACTTCATATTTTTTGTTAATTTTTGTAGCGGTCCTGTTTTCTTGACACATATTTTCTTATTATATCGACAAAGATTAATTGCCGAATTTCTAGAAATCGATAATCTTCTAGAAATCTCTGAATAACTCAACCCTTCTGTTTTCCACTTCCTTGCCAAATGTCTTTTAAAATTACTTCTCATTTCTATTTAGAATTTAAGAAAATATCTGAACATTTATAAATAATAGCAATTAAACTGGGCAAATCGTTTAATAATATAAAAAATATTTAAAAAATGACGATAGTGAATTTTTAAAAGTCAAAAAATTTTCGTCATAATATATTGTGATTAATTTCGACGGATCAACCGTTATCATCAGACTGAATTAACAATGATATACTCGCGTTTATATATCAAAGCAATGCTTATGTAATCATTATGTCATTTAAATCATGAAAATACTTTCAATAAAGTTGAAGAGGATGGTGTTTGGACATTGATTTTAGGATCAAAAGATTTAATCAACAATGCTTCACACATCACCCTCTCCCAGTAATTATCAAATTGTGAACACAAAATCTTAAAATTACTTACGTCAACTTTACTATTCAAACAGTTTTTCTTA
Source organism: Girardia tigrina (assembly GCA_001938485.1). Taxonomy (NCBI): domain Eukaryota; kingdom Metazoa; phylum Platyhelminthes; order Tricladida; family Dugesiidae; genus Girardia; species Girardia tigrina. Next base: position 52,583 of record MQRK01228247.1, read on the forward strand.
TGTTGAGCAATATTGCTATCACTTTCCCTGCGATTATGTTCCTGAGTCCGTTTACAGAGATGACGACAAGTCTCTCCAATGTATGTGGCGTCACACCCATTACATTTATATTGATTGGAACATAAATTTACTAAATTGAAACATAACCCAGTTGGAGTGATAGATTTACTACTAAAAAAACTTCCTATCTTACATCATCTAGATACAATTTTTAAATTTAATAAATTATTTTCATCATGTTTCAAAATAGAGTTTTTGAATTTCCTGAAACCCTCAGAGTAGGGAACAGTCAAAACAAAACCAATATTATCATAATTATTATTTATCTGATTTTTGTTTTTTAAAAACACGCTTAATTATATTGAAAGAAATAAGAAACAAAATATTAAAGATTATTCAATTTTAAAAAACCTAAGAAAGAAAGTAAGTAAGTATGTTAAAATATGTAAGTTTGGTAAAGGAAATGGTTTCGTTGTATTAAACAGTACTGATTATATTAATAAAGTAGAAATTGTTTTAAGTGGCCCACAATTTATTAAAATTGAAAAGTTTAGAAAAAATGGGAAATTACAACCTATCAAAGATGATGAAACTCTTTCTTGCTTATTAAAGAAACTCGTTAATTTTGGTAATTTAAATAGTGATCTTTGAATCTAAATTCCGTTCGGTTGGTTCTCAACCTGCTAAGCTTTATGGTCTCTCAAAAGTTCATAAAGACGGAATTCCTATGAGACCAGTAATTTCAATGATTAACACTTCCCAGTACAGAATCGCTAAATATCTAGATTCAAAGCTAAAGCCTTTACTTTCTTCTGAATTCACTTGTAGAGATAGTTTTGAGTTTGTTGAGGTAATTTCTAATCTTGACGTAAATAATAATTTCATGGTATCGTTTGACGTTGTAAATTTGTTAACAAATGTTCCTTTACATGAAACTATAGACTTATGTTGCAAATTATGGAGAAATAATGTTAATGAACATCATTTAGTTGATTAGATTGCTTTTCGGGAATTGTTATATTTTGCAACATCGAATTTACGATTTTTATTTAATAATGATTGGTATCAACAGGTTGATGGGGTATCTATGGGTTCTCCATTAGCTCCAACTTTAGCTTCGATATTTCTTTCCAAGATTGAAGAGAAAATAAGTCTATATGATGGTATTAAACCTAAAATTTATAAACGTTATATAGATGATATTTTTCTATTGTTTGATAATAAAGAACAAGTTGAGCATTTCTTAAATTATATGAATTCCCTACATTCAAATATAAAATTCACGGTAGAATATGAAAACAATAATGTTTTACCATTCTTAGATCTTTTGATAGAAAGAGCRAAAAACAACCATTTTGAAACTGGGATCTATAGAAAGAAAACTGATACAGGGTTATATACAACCCCTAACAGTTTTTGTGAACCTAAATATAAAAGAAATATGATAAAAGGTTTGATCTATAGGTCTTGGACACTTTCGTCTACGTACGCTAAATGTAATGAAAGTATTGATAAGTTAATGAATTTACTTCATAAAAATGGATATTCCAAATCGATAGTTGAAAAATTAACTCGTGAAACTGTCGATAAATTAATTAAATAGGAAAATGAAAATGAAAAATCAAATACAATAAATAGCGACAAAAACAAAAATCAGATAAATAATAATTATGATAATATTGGTTTTGTTTTGACTGTTCCCTACTCTGAGGGTTTCAGGAAATTCAAAAACTCTATTTTGAAACATGATGAAAATAATTTATTAAATTTAAAAATTGTATCTAGATCATGTAAGATAGGAAGTTTTTTTAGTAGTAAATCTATCACTCCAACTGGGCTATGTTCCAATTTAGTTTATCAATATAAATGTAATGGGTGTGACGCCACATACATAGGAGAGACTTGTCGTCATCTCTGTAAACGGATTCAGGAACATAATCGCAGGGAAAGTGATAGCAATATTGTATCTATCTATTAATAATTTCTATTATTTAATATATTGTTTATTTTGATATTCTTTTATTTCCATATTTTGAAATAAATTTCAGGACTACATTAATTTATAAATTAAATAATTTAATATAATGAAAAATATTAAATTTTGTACATTAGGTGATAGTTAATTTTAGTTTGCTGATGAAATTATATAGTTTTAAAAAGATTATTTGGAATTGAAATCAAATTGAAAATTTTAAAAATTAATTAGAATAATTCTTAAATGTTTTAAATTTGAATTTTAAAATATTCTTAATAAATTTATTTGAATTAAAATATTATGCTAGTCGAAAAATAAGTTGGTCAAACAGATAAAAGATAAAACAGTATTTTTAAAAATAATTTGAATTCTATTAAAAATTTTATTAATATTTGTAAAAATTTATCTTTCAAATTTTAAATTAATTTAAGAATAAGATTAAATATTCAAAATATAAAAAAATGAATATTAAATCTAACGTATTTTCAAAAATTTCAAATATAGTAAAAATATTAAAAAATGTTTTTTTTGTAAAAACGCAAAATTAAAAATAACATGTAATATTTCATTGAAAAACATTATAAAAGGCTAAAACAATAAAGAAATTTAAAAATTAAATATTTTCGTTGAAAATTAAATATACTTAAAATAATAATTTTCATAAATATTTTTATTTTCAAATTTAAAAATTTATTTATTTAAAATTGCAATCAAATCAAAATCATATATAAAAATGATTGGAAAATAGAGATCGTTGGGTTAATTATTAATTATGAAAACAGTTGAATTGTTTGAAAATTGTTGATAATAAAATATAAATCTTTATGTTTTTTATAATTTGTATTAATTTTGTATTCTATAAAGTGTTAAGTGTTTAACGAAACCCCGTTTTCACGAACGTTTTCTCGTTCCCCGTGCTTTTCGCTAAACCGGGGTTTGACTTTTTATAGTAGACAAACTATTACAAAATGCGTTTCAAAAACATGCTTTAGTATTTTTTCAATATTCAAATGTCATTTAAATTCTAATCTTTAACTCTTTCAATTAAAATATCCAAAAACGGTAACCTATTTCTCATTTTAATGTGAAAAGCACCATTATCTTTTTATGACACTTCTGATATTTAAAGGTGAAGAGAATGTTAAAAGAGTTAAAGATAAATATCAGATTAGATATTTGAAGAGAAAGTTGCGAAGGTAGTAAACTCGTTTTTCACCATCATGAGTTGAAAAGCACCAGCTGGACCCACCCGGCGACGAAGAGGAGGGAGCTACTGGATTACTTTCTTGTGCGTTCAGAAAATATGAACAAGATCAAAGATGTACAATCTAAGCATCTTTATGATTGTGGATCTGATCACGATTGCTTAGTGTTATATCTAAAAACAAAAAGATATAAGACAGCTAGTACGAAATTGAAGCCGAAAAAGGAATTGTCTAAAAACATTCAGAGAAATCTTGTAACTCGTGACCGCGAAAATTTGTCGTCCAAGCTTCAGCGAACCATTTGGGAAACAGAAATATCCAAAATATTGCACCCTTCCGTAGAAAATCTGCAGTGCTGGAGAGCCGCACGAAACAAGATAACCTACTCCATTTGTAAATGGAAGCGAGAAAGATTGATCAATCTCATTACTGAGATTGAACAAAGTTTAAATGTTGGAAGCTTCAAGAAGAAAGGTGTGGCTTAACTAGAATTGCGTATGCTGGGGATTCCAGAAACGAAAATGCATACACTTTTTACGCATGTGCAATCAGTCTCTAAAAGTCAGATGGCAATTCATTATCAGAAGCTCTTCGAAGCGCGCCCACTTATTGAGTGGGTGGATATGACTCGATTCCCTGAGAAAAGTTGTATCGGTATAGATCCACCGAAGGCAGAAGAGGTACGGCTTGCCATATCACAAATGAGTAATGGAAAGGCACTCGACTCAAATAGGGTGATTGCGGAGGTAATAAAATGGGCTGACAACCTCTCAATGACAAACTGAAGCTCTATTTTGTGATGATTTGGAACGGGGATGATCATCAGTTCCCAAATGCTTGGAGGAGTGCAAAAGTGGTAACACTCTTCAAGGGAAAGGGTGCAAGGTCTGATCCGTATAATTATAGAGGGATCTTCCTCTTGAAAGTCACCGGCAAAGTCTTTGCACAAATAATTGTAAATAGAATGACGCCGGCAATGAAAAAAAAGTTAGACCCTTAGCAGTTTGGTTTTCGGTCGAAAAGAGGTACTATGCAAGGTATAAGTATACTCAGGCGGATACAGGAAGAAGGTCGATATAAGAACCAGAAGGTATTTGTGATATTCATCGATTTGGAAAAGGTATTTGATAGTGTCCCACATGAAGTTCTGTGGGCCTGCCTGAAAAGATTCGGCTTGACCGACAAAATTCTCTACCTGATGATTTCTCGACAAGACGAATTCCATGAGAGCTTTATTGCCTCTCTGGGAGATTTGGAGTTTCTCCTGGAAAGAGGTGTCAGACAGGGATGTGTGATGGGACCTTGTCTTTTTAACATGGTCTTCGATGAAGTTATCAAAACGGCGATACTGAAAGGATTCGGGGAAGGAATTACCCTGATCGACGAGCATAGTGACGAATTTCAAGTCAATAGACTTGCTTATGCGGATACAACTATGTATCATTGACTCTGATATTGATCGTGCCTGTAAAAACCTTGATATAATTAGAAGCACATTTTCAGAATTCGGGTTGACTATTAGTGAATCTAAGACGAAAGTAATGTGCCTAACTGATGACTCGGGGACTGGAATATGGCAATTGATGTGTGGTGACAAAGTCATAGAATTGGTGAGCGAGTTCTGTTACCTCGGCAGTATATTAACCGCATGTGGTAGCTGCAGTCGGAATATTGGTCATCGGTTGCGTTGTGGAATGAGTAAGTTACGCGAATTGCAGCCTGCGATTCAAAGTAACCGAGTTCCTATGGCATTGAAAAGAAGACTAATTAAATCAAGCATTTTCCTGCAGTGTATTATTGGAGTGAGTGCTGGGCAACACCTGACAAAGAGGTAGCCCCGCTACAAACTTTTCATAATACCTGCATACACACTGCTCTTGGTAAAACTAAACTTGACAGAATACGTAATATGGATTTGTCAATTGGTTTACCCGAGGCGCGTGTGGCACTGGTGAAACGGCGTATTGTATTCTATGAGTACACTAGACGAAAAGGTGTACGTCAGGTAAAAAGAGTATTAAACTCTGAAATGGCCTCAGGAAATAGAAAAGTCAGCGGCCGTAAAAAGCAGTTGATGAAAAAGTGTCGCCCGCGATATGCTCTAGTTATTCGGCGGCCAAGAAGATCTGGTCGAATACCAGGAATACTTGAATTAGAGAAATTCTCGATACTGACGAGAAATTCAAACACCTAATCTAAGGAACTTTGTCTCAAAAACTGTTAGAAGTGATTGAACAAAGAAGAGTATCCGAAAATGCACCAGCCGCGTATCAAAAGAGGGCAATGCACATATCCTTCTTGTTTCAAAGTGTAGTGACACAAAATTATAATCGGTATTTATAAATATTAAATATATATTAAAATCCGATATTTCTTATTTATAATTACAAATTTTCTCAGTAAAATTCTCATACAAATTAAATGATTTTCTCATACAAATCAAATGATTTTTTCATGCAAATTAAATCTTTATCAAAACTTTGCATACTTGCTCATTTCCGATGACCATACATGAATCGATTCACAGATCTTTTTAGTGCAGATAAAAGTGAGTTTTTTTCTAAAAAAAATATTTTTTTTATTTCTTATTTGATTTGACATTTAAACTTAAACGATAAATTTGAATTTATATTTTCTATTATTTAATTAAAATAAATCTCTGTATGGTTTAGATTTCAATGGATAAAAACTTCTTGAAAGATGGAAAGACGTGTAATCTTATCAATAAAGGTAATAATTATGAAAGAACTCTGACTAAACTTGAGAAAGAATTGAATTCAATCATCAACTCTTTATTCGAAGTATTTAATATGTTAACATACATTTTTGAAAACACGATTTTATAGATGAATGTATTAATTTCCAAAATAGAAGCGATTCGGGGAATATCATTTATCGAACCATTTTATAATATGATACAAAAATCAGTTGAATTGATTCAGAGCTTTCAGTGGAAAAACGTCGGAGAATCATATTCAAGAAATTCAAATTTAAATAAAATAGTATTTCAAATTTAATAATAATCATATTTTGCATTTATAAAAATAAAATAAAAATATTAAAAATAAAGACAAGTTTTATCAATGTGATTTCATTTCATTCTTCTTATTTCTTTGATGTTTTATGAGGATACCAAATTCTTCATTCGCTTCTTGTTTTTTAAATTTTCTAGAAATTTAGCAAAATCAGTTTATGTTTATAAAATATTTTTCATAATCTTCGTTACTAGCAATTATGTTTATCTCGTTTCATGTTATGAGTAAAACGTTTTTTGTGTAAAACCGTAATAAATTGGAAAACTAAAGGGACTCCGTAACACGTGGGGATTATAATTTCTTCCAAGAAAATTATCAAAGCGTGTAACATGATTATGAAATATCTTACATGTATTAGTTGGTACATCATTTTTGTGTATCACAGAAAGTCTACTTATAAGTAGTTGTTGCTTTCAAAAACGTTCACGAAAAAATTACCATATTCATAGTAATTCTATAACCCTGATTCCGAATCAAATGTCTGTTATAGTCGCCATGCATCCAGTAGTATTTAAATGAGAGAAATTATTTTCCTCAATTAAGCCTAATTTAGGTAGAATTTGTGAATTGAGAACTGCTGTAGTTATACAGAAAATGCTTTAATATAAACAAGCATGCATGAATAGTAACGGAATATGTTTAAACAGTGTTTAGAAGAGTTTTGAAGAAGTTGCTCGCTTATAGCGAACGTCAGGAGTGTCATGTTGCATCATCAACAGTAGCCCGCAAGCATGGCAGATGTCCACTTCCACTTGTAGCGTTATTCCATTACAGCGATGTCTTGATGGAAACGCTCTTCTTGTTTGTCACTGACACTGAACATAATCTCTGTGAAGACATCCAAATGAGACATCAAAAAGTGAAGCTTTAGAGACATATTGCACCCCAAAGTTTTGTGGGGGGTAGTAGCTACTCCACAAGTTTCATGTTGAAAAGCTCTCCACGCTTCAGTTGAAGGTTTTCCATGGTCTCGTCAAACTGGATGTCGTTCAGCAATTCTCTGATCTATGGTCCAACAAACACTCTTTCTTTAATCTTAATCGCGCTCAGCACATGAAATTTCTTATTCAGGTATTTTAACGACGCACACACTTTGTCCAACGTTTTCACCAGCTTTTTCATCAATCCAAGCTTCACGTGAAGAGGCGGCAAAATCACACTTTGACGTTTGATTAAACTATAGGGACTGATGTTGCCCTTATCAGGAAGAGTTACATTTCGTAAACGCCAATCTTTCTGTTGGTAGTTGCGAGCGCTATCTTGACTACCTCACAAGCAAAGGAAATTGCAGTACTTGGTATACTCCATTTATAGTTCGGTCAGAGTTGCAATAACTTTAAAATCAGCACAGATGGACCACTGATTTTCATCGTACAGGATGCAACTCAGGATACCTTCATGTTTTCGTAGTTTTCTCTCATTGTAACTGAATAGGCAAAAGGGATAGAGGAGTACGCATTTCCATTGTGTAGAAGGGCAGTCTTTATGCTGGTTTTAGAAGCGTAATGAAAACACACCATTCCTGTCTTTCATACTCTCTACCAAAATGAAAAAACAAAGTTGACAATATGTTTTAAAATTTTTTTTAGAATTTTTAGTGTTTGTTTTAATAAATTATTTGATTGTACATCCTTCCAAAATTTTCTACGTTAATAGACTGAATATATTAATTATGTATTATATTATTTTCTAAAAAAAGTACAGGAAATTACATTTTCCATTTGTAAAAATATATTACCGTGGTTCTAGAAAATGGAGGCAAATTGACATAAACAACAAATTCGACAAACATGAAGTCATAAATAAAATTACACAATACCTAAATAAACATAGATATGAATGACATAATGCTATCATTTAGTACATGAAATGAAAAAGTGGTAAATAAGGATTAATTATAAATATGAACAAGTAAAATATAAACAATACTTTTTTAAAAACCACTTTTTAGCGCAATTTCCATACTGACAATTGCGATTATTAATTGGTTATTTCTGTGTGGATGGATGGATGGATGTGTGTCCGCAGCTTTAAGTCGTACCTCCTCCTCAACGAAGCAAT
>MQRK01228248.1:0-15013 GCA_001938485.1 Girardia tigrina
ATATATATATATATATATATATATATATATATATATATATATATATAAAGTAAGTTAATAAAAAGAATGGAAAAATAGCTTTAATTTTACATTTAATTACATTGTATTAATAGTTAAAATAGTTAAATAGAAACAGCAAAAATAAATGATAATAATAAATCAAAAACAAACTGTGCAGGTACTAATATCTCGAATATCATTAACTACGAATCTCAACAGAATATTAGGTTCAAAGAAATTTTCCGGAATAAAAATAATTTTATTGAATTCAGGATTACGACAGTTCTAAATATTATCATTCGTTTAAAAAATCATTTTGTTTAAAAAAATATCAGAAGTTTACCTGTATTACTTCTGTTTTTGAGATAAACTTTTCTTCTTTGGTTAAAGAATTATAAATATATATAAATACTGATGGATTGGGATCGATTTCGATGGCATAATGAGGTAGATTTTCACAACCTTAAATGCAAACTTTATTTAAATTATTAAATACGGTAATTTAATTATAAACCTCACTAGATTAAAAGATTAATACTTTATAAAAACATATTGAAAGTTAAAATAAACATTCGTTATCTCCAAATATATATTACATGTAAAGTAAACATTATTAATTAAGCAAACTTTTAAATATCTGCCATAATTCTTAATATATAGAACTATATTTAAGTAAAATATATTTAAGTAAAAAATTGAATATTTACATTACTTAACTTACATTACTTACTTACTTGAACTTACCGATATAATTACATATTTATTAAACACACATATATATATATATATATATATATATATATATATAATTATCAGAATATATATAATTATTCTGAAGGATTTAGAGCATTTAGGAAACGTATTTATATAAATATAGCCAATACATCATTGTTTCAATAGCATCCAAAGTACAAAGTTTCTTCTCAAATAAATTAAAGGTTTGTGGATTGCAAGTTTAAAATTGAATTGTCACCGGTTTAAAACTCGTGTATTCAAGAGACGAAATGTTATCTCAAATTCCGGATTATTGAGCATTCACAATCAGAGTCGATCGAGTAAGTTTCTTGATCATTTGATTCATTTTAATAATAGAATCTCTTCTGTTTCAAAGGATGAGTTTTCTGTTCTACAGAAAGCTTTGATTTACATTACGAGCGGAAATTCTGTGAATAATTATTGATAGGATTTTTGGCCTATTAATTAGTTTCAAAATTGATAAAGTCACCCCAAAACTTAAAATCTTTAATTAAATAAATAGGTTACCATAAAAATTCAAAAATATTTCAATAAAGTATAATTTAATATCTTTTTATTTCACTATTTTTGGTTTTTATTCTTTAAATTTCTTTGAAAAATTTGTGATTACTGATAATGATGTAAGAAATATAAAAACATGTATAATAATTATATTTTCAAAAATGTTTTAATTAAATTATTTATCAATAACGATATATTATCACATATGGAAATACAAATATTGTCAAAAGTTAAAAGTAAAAACTGTTAACTTTAATAGTAAAACAGTAAAACATTTAATATAAAAACATCGGAATGAACAGCTCCGTACTCAAAATCTTGGTATGAATATATCATGAAAAATCAGATGACATACGATACTTTTTATCAAATTCTATATTAAAAACTTCAACATAAATTCATTTTCTTTACATTTTGTATTTCAGTGATGTAACTATGTTCGATTTTGTTTTTTTTACCATGTGTTAAATCTTTTTTCTTAAAACTTATCGATAAAGTATCAAATTAGTCTTATCTATTTTCTATAAAAGAAAAGAGAAAAATTATTTTATCAACTCTAACCTGTAAACAGTAAATTTTAACGTATTGTAAAACTGATTTTATAATTTTAAGAAAAATCATATTTTTTAATAATTCAAGGCTTGTTTAAATAAAAGATTTGCATAAAATTTTTGGATTCGGAAAAAAGTGTTTATTTCTTACTTATTTGCTTTATGGAAATTAATAGCCCAACAAAGGGTGTCAGAAGTGGGATCAATTCTACATCAATTAATTTTGAATCGGTTTAACTCATTCTTAAACCGAACGAGTAAAATTTTAAGCCAAATCTATTACTGTGAATTTATATTTATATGCACAAGGTCGGAGGTTATGAAAACATATAACTGATGATGATCAAAGTTGAACGAAACATTAAAGTGTTTCTAAAAACGTCATAATTATTTCAAAAAACACGTTTCGATGTTTTTTTAAGATTTTCTTTTATTTTTAAACGAAATTAATTTATTCTTACAAGTTGTAAGATAATTATAATAAAATTATTATTAATTTAATTGAATCAACTATTAAATTAAAATAATACATTGAACTATTCGTTTTAATTGAAGATATTTTAAATGAAATAAAAGTAATAAATGACGTTCCATGTTTACATAAATTTAACGCTTTTAGAATAGCACTAATAACAATTCAAATATCAAAATTTGTTTTAACCGATAAATTTAATTATTTTATTTGTTTATATCAGTTAACTTTCAAAATAAGGATGCAATGAATTATATTATATTTAAAATTCAAACGTCACATTCTATTTTAATTATGAAAACAAAACATTTTGATTTATTTTTATTTAAGTATTTAAAAAAAAACTATTTCCAAATAACTGTTTTGAAAATTAAATGGGGTGACTCCATGAAATGATTTGTTTTAATTCATCTATTGTTTAATGAATATGGTATGGCTGGCTAGTGTATGCTGCGGAGGGACCAAAGACCCCCAAAATGTCATTTCGAACGATAAGACATTTCGATAAGGAGTTATAATGTGTTAAAATATGTGAATTGATACTCACCATTTAGTCACATTTAGGTATTCCGTTAAATATCGGGCATGAATTTAGAGATTTTGATATATTAATTATATATATGTATATATTTTAGAGTTCACTTTTAAAAAAATAGTTAACGGAAATTTATTAGAAAATAAAGACGTTCGTTCCATAACTCAAATATTATATTAACATATAGTTTGTATTGTTAAAACATTAATCTCGTCTTTTAAAATTTGGCCTTATTTGTATATTGGTTCAAATGCAAACCCTAAAAAGTATCGATAATCGAAAAAAATGAACCAATACTACTTAAAAGTAACAGTTCGCGTATTGAATTTCATTAAAAACATTTATCTTATTTAAAAAAAATATTTAAACCTGATAAATAATATGGGCTTAACATTTAAATTTTGAAATAGTATACTCTCAAAAATATAGGTTTTCTGTTGAGAACGGATCAAAACAATCACTTGATTAAAACAGACTATCGTTAGTGCTAATTTAACATTATTCATAAGTATTGTAGTTTATACTTTATAAATAATAGATCATAGAACCCATTTTAAAATCTTACATAATCATCATATAGTTGATAAAAATAAAAAAAATATTAAATAAATGGTAATTTGTTAAAATAAAATAGTATTGGTTAATAATGGAAAACATTATTCGAAAATTTTAAGTTCTGAGACATTTTTACTTCGTTATTTTTGAATGCTTGTTTGGGTTGTAGTTTCACTGGTTATGTGAATAAAAGCTTATTTGTAGAAAAAAATTATTCCTTCGAAACGAATGAAGTTCTATTTATACAAGACCATCTTGATAAACTCAGTTGTGAATAAGAAGAATCCTGTTTTTAAAATACGAGTTTTGTCACGTGTGAAAACTACATTTTTAAATCAAATTAGTTTGTAATCAACAAACTGCTTGCGATTATTTATTTGATAGGAAACGTTGTACTATTTTCTGTACATAATTTTTCTAATGTTACATTATGGTTGTGCTTCAATTGCTTGTCCGTGTATACATTTTCCTTCAAGCACTCTAAACTTGTTTAAATCTTGAAACGCAATTTATGATAGAATTTATCTTTGGTTTTGGAATAACAAAATAGTTATAACATTATTTAAAAAGTTCGAAATTAATGCTAATACACCCAATGTAATAAATCTATCTTTGACCCCTATAGAAATATTAATACCAAATACTTTTTATAAGTCTTTTCACGATTGTAAGATATAAAGACATTGTAAGAATATCTTTATATATATATATATATATATATATATATATGTGTACAATCCGAATTTTAAAAAATAACTCAATAAAACGTCGAAATATTATAAAAGTTTTTTATCCATTTTAAATTCGAAAAATTTCAAAACAAAGTTGGCGAAAATTCTATTGAACAAATCTGATGCGTTATTACAGAATGACACTAAATATCAAATAGAATATGTATTCTCTATGAAATTTGATCGGATAATAGATCTAATAGATGAAATGCGACATTTGGAATATATGGTGATGCAAGCGATGCGAGGATGAGTGCCGGAAATTTGAGATTTACGAAATAAACAATTGCTCATCAATTATCTTTTTCATTAGTTTCAGTTCGATCTATACAAAAACAAAATATATACAACCAAATTTTGGTCTATTTGTATTTATTCTATATTACATTACATAGATATTTTTTTCAATAATTTCAAATCAATTTATTTAATTTTCATTTTTTATATCTTTACAGTGCACCACCGTTCGGACCAAATGACATTTTCGTTTACAGTGGTACCTCGGTTTAGGAACTTAATCCGTTCCAGAATTGTGTTCGTAAACCGAAACATCAATTACAATAGAAATGTATATAAATGCAATTAATTTGTTCGAATATAAAAATTTTTGTTCGTAAACCGAATTTTTTTAACTTTAGCGTTCGTAAACCGAGGTTTAACTATAAATTTATTTTTAATTTAAGGTATAAAAAATATCGTAATGCTTATATTTTTATAAAACATAGTTTTTGAAAAGAAACAGTTTTATTTAGGTCAATAATTTATTGCTGAAAAGGATACTCTTCTTCAACATTAATTTCTTCGGTGGTTATTGTTTTTCTCCTGAGATTTTTGTCAAAAATGTATCGAAAGTAGTCAGTATTCTCCTTCTTTTTAGAGTCTCTTTAAAATATGATATTGCATTATCATTCATAATCTTGATTGCTCGATTTACATCAAATTTATTTGGATGGTACTTTTCTACAAATTTAAGTACTTCGGTCCACTTATCGCAAATGTCTTTAATGGTGGCACTTGTGATATATTCGTCTTGTTCATCCTCAGATAACAGGCCCCTTTCAAACACTTCCTGCTTCTCACACAAAAGCATTTGAAGGTTTTCTGTGGTATACTTCTCGTCTGAGTCTAATACTATCTCATCTACATCAGCATTTTTTACTTCTAAACCCATGTTTTGGGCCATTGACACAATATCCTCCACTGCATCAACTTAGGACTTGGCTTCAGAAGGGCCAACACACATTTCTATCAAACAATCCAGCCAAAGTTTTTTCCATGCCTTGTTCAAGGTACGACAAGGTACAATATTCGCAATGTCGAAGAAAATGAGGCAGGCAAAGGAGTATTTAGCGATGTGCTGAGTTATAGCAAAAATTGCCAAGAATTTGATCCTGACAGCTCGTCAGTTAGGTGTTAAGTCTATATTAAGCCATTATCAAGCGGTTACTTAATTTCTTTCTTAAAAATCAGAATTGTTTGAAATCTTGATTTTCGACTACTTTATCCGAATTTTCGATGATACCCCATCCCACGGTAAGAAAAATTGTATCTTCATTTTTTCGGGACACAGAGACAATCGATACAGGTGAATCCAAATATTAGTTAGCGATCTAAAGATCATGATTACCCATAAAAATATATTTTGGAATGGGTTAATTTTGTTTTTAATATTAAATGTAATATTTCAACATTCTCATTAATATATTAATTTTATTTTTTTACGATTCCAAGGATTTTTTGACACCACTTGAGCGGAATTTTAATTTGACCGAATATTTTGCAATTTTAAATAAATAATTAAAGAAAATAAATTAAATAAGTGTAATTAAATTAAACAATTAAATAAAGTTTTAAATAATTAATTAATTAAAAATAATTAAAGTAAAAAATAAATTACCAATAACTAATAAAAATTATAAAATAAAATAAAAACAGCAATTTAAATTTGGGGAGTAGTAATCACCAGACATTAAATAGTGGAGAATTGGTCGATTTAGTTTGAAATTTGGATGTGTGCTATAAATCTTAATGTATTTTTTATTGAATAAATGTATGTGTAATGGAGTCATGTGTGTTGGGATAATTTGTGAATGTAATTAGACGATGTGTATGTGTTTCGTCACAATTGCAATATTTGTTTTTTTGAAAAAGTAGAACTGTGGAGTTGAATAAATTATGAACTACAAAAAGTAAAAAAGTGTGTAAAGAGTGTTCAGTTTCAAATAAATCAATTTTGTGAAAAAAATGTGTTTAAAAATAAATTGTTTTTGATTAGAATTTACGAGATTTTCAATTCTATTGCGTTATTTCGATTAATCTAATGAGATAGAAAAAATTAATTTCACCAAAATTAAGAAATTGTTTTTCATCAATCGACAGTTTGACAAAGTCTTCATTTTCAATTTGAATTAATGTAAAAAAAATATTTCAATTAAAATAAAAAAGGTTTCAGTGTCTGTAAAAAATGTGCAAAAATGTCAATAACAGTGAACAATTTTAAATCAATTAACAAAGGAGAAGTATTCAATTCTAAATTTAGAAATTCTATATCAATGATATCTACTTACAATTCTTTGATAAATAATAATCCAGTAAATTAAATTGTTTCGAATTATCCGACTAATTCAATTAGACATTTTAAAGTACATTGGTTGAATAGTGCTCATTTAGAAACTCTGTTCTCTGGTTCTAAATTTAATGTGGAGGGACGGTTTCCGTCCAACCACTTGAGTATATTATACACAAAAATCAAATAATTTTATTTGAAAAGAAATTTTGTCAAATTTAAACTCTAGTTTCATTAATAAAAATAATATTAATTAATTTTTTAATGAAGCATATCATAAATATTTAGGGGTTTGAGGAAAAGAAAATAGAAGGATTATTTCAAAATCTTAAGGACCTATGGCGCTATTAAACAAACGAATCATGTCCAAATTTTCATAATTTTTATTGTTAAATAATATAAAATAACATTTTTAGAAGTGATCAAGATAAATTGTCAAAATAAAATGGCGTTGAAGTAGCCTTTACAATATTTTAATGTTGTTATAATAAAATCGATATAGAATAAGTGAACTTAAAAAATTGAGATATCAATCACAAAATGTGTTATTGTTTTTAAGAGATCATTGGTTTTGATAATAATTAACATGATAATGATATTACATGATTAATAATACATGATAAAAATTTTTTAATTTATCCATCAGATCCAAAATTAGAACTTCCTATAAACAATACCGAATTGAACGATAATTAAATAACGCTTAGATAATTCATAAACACTATTTAATCGATTAAATAGTGATAAAATTAAGATAAACTTTTTTGGAAAAAAAATCAAATTCAAGTTTGAATAAGTGATTTTAACAATGCCTTTACAGAATTGGTTGGTACATTTTCAAAAAAATAAATATTTTCCTTCTATTGTTGACTTTCGTTTTATTTGTGGTAAAAATATTAAGTCTAGACTATAGTTTGGTATTATGCTTTGTAAAGGAGATATAATTATTATATTTTACAATAATAATAATAACTGAATAAATTATTTCTTTGTTAAATAATCTACTGTAATTAATTTAGTAAAGTGAATATAGAAAAAAAACATTTGAATAAT
This sequence comes from Girardia tigrina, assembly GCA_001938485.1. Lineage (NCBI taxonomy): Eukaryota > Metazoa > Platyhelminthes > Tricladida > Dugesiidae > Girardia > Girardia tigrina. The sequence continues at coordinate 7,721 of MQRK01228248.1, forward strand.
CACTAAAGTTCATAAGTCATGTTTCGTACTCAACAGAATATCTTTAAGTCAATAGAAACAACATAATAAGTCCCCCAAAACTTTTAAATTATAGGTTTAGAAAAGTTTTAGAATTTTTTTTAAATTTGGATTAAATTAAATTGTATTAATTTTCAATATTGTAGAGAATCTAATATATTTTTAATCCTTTGATGATCCGGAGTTTTCTATGAAACTTATATACGAATTAAACTTATTGAAATTCGGTAATGATTACGAATTTGAAATCAAAATTGAAATATCCCTCACTGTTTATGAGATATCACCCATTTTTATGAAAATCACATCTTATGACTTCATATGAAATGGCATAGGCGGGTTTTAAAGGGAAATCTGCCCCCGCGGGTTTTTCGATTTGCATTTGGCGAATCGTTTCGATATTAAATAAAGATAATTCAGCCAAATTTTCAGCTATTTATCTCAAACGGTTTCCTAGTATTTTAAAGAAAACCGTTTTTGGATTTTATTTTTTTTAAATAGTAAAATTCAAAATTAATCAATAACGATTTTTTACTAATTCTTTGGAGTAAGACATTTAAAAAAATATTACTATAAATCTCAGGTGGAAAGTCGATTTTTAAAAAATAAAATAAAAATCAATTTTTTGACCACGTTTTTGAAGTATCCACAGCCAATTTTTTTTAGAAAATGTCTTTTTTACCCCTTTATACTCAAATTACACTGTACAAAATCAGCCAGACAACATTATACTAATGGGTAAAATATCGGTGGAGGTCAAAATTAAAAAAAACGGAAGAATTGCTATATAGAATTTAATTTAAACGCAATATTTTAGAAGACAATAGACAAGAGCCCAGCAGAAATTATATTTTGAAAAATACACAGGGAAAATGACATAATAGAAATGGAAAGGCGGATCAAAAGAATGATAATAAAAGAGAATAAACCAAAGAAGGTTAGAGATCAGAGATGAAGTATTAGTTAAAGTGGAAACCGGTATCAAGGAAAAATATAAGTATGAAGGTCCTTACAAAGTGATCGAGAAGATTCACGACAGAAGATACAGATTGAGGAAATACAGATTACAAATGGGAAAATCTTGGATTACAATGTGGAAAAATTAAAATAATTCTTAAAGAAGGGTGACATAAGGAGTTTGTGAATGTTGTAATTCTGAATGTTGTAAGTTTGTTGTTTGTATGCTGTTTAGATTGGTGACTCTCTTACTCAGATGGTATTGATATATTATTGATTAATTATTTAAATCTAATAAAATTAATTTAATGAGATTAATGTTTAAATACTAATTAATTAAATAGTTTTATAATTATAAATTTTAATAATATTTTTAGTAAACGATTTGAATTTAATATAATTTAAAAACTAATGTTTATTTTTAAAATTACTTAATGAATTTTTATCCAATATAATTTTGAGAAATTAAAAGCAATATTATTTTTATCTCAATAATTAATTTAAAGATTTGAATATAGCTACAAAAACATATTAATCAAGAACGATGCTTCCCGCAAATTGTGCTACTGAAAATGAGTTTGTTTGAGCTATTAATAAATGTTTGTACGCGAATTGTGATATTGCTAATAGAGTTAACTAAAATTTCAAATAATTTATTAAGAAAATTAAAATTTAATAAAATTTTGATCATCATGAACTCTAGTATGAATAATTAAAACAATATAAACGCAACTAAAAGTAATAATAAAGTCAATTAATAATTATTAGATGACAAAATATAAAACTATAAATGAACACTGAAGCTAAGAAAAAACTACTGAATTCACTTAACATAATTAAATATATTATACTGAAAAATAAAAATTTATACACTAGGGTGATTCGAAAGTTTTTTTTCGTTTTTCCACTCATATTTTCAATATAACAAAGCATGTAAAGAGAACACATTTATTCTTCGAAATACAGGCCTTTATTTCCATGGTCTTTAAAGATCTTTCAACCAGATGCTCGATTCTACGGGTATACCACTCTGTCGTGTTGAAGAAAAGAAATCGTGGTACCCTTGTTCAAACCTCTTCTATTGAATCGAACTGCCGCCCTTTGATAAAATGCGCTATTGTCTGAAAGAGGTGATAATCACTGGGGGTAAGGTTGAGGCTGAAGGCAGGGTGTGTTGCAAAACTTCGATCACCTGCAGCTCTGGCACTTTACCACGAGTAAAACTCGAAGTGTGTGTTGTTTTATTGTTGTCACATATTTTTCGAGCTGCAGCAGCTGCATTGAATCCTTTTTTTAAGTAATGTCGTAAAAGGACTCGAATACAGTATTTTTCACTCTTCATAATCTCATAAGAATAAACAAACGAACGTTTAGTGAATAAACCAACACTTAAAAGGAGAGTCGTCATGCAATAACATAATAGATAATATAAAGATCAATAATACCCAAATAGATTATTCATATAAAATAAATGTCCCAATGTAAGGCGTAGAAAAACGAAAAAAACTTTTGAATTACCATAGTATTATGGAATTATTTATGGTAAAAGAAAACATATATTCTATTGTTAATATATTATAACGTAAAAAGAAGTATACAACAATTATAATAAAAATAAAATCTCAAATTTCAAATGAAAATTCTGAATTTAAAATTTTACAAGAGTCAAACGATTATGTGCAATGTTATTGGAGGATCATGAAAATTTTGATGATACCAAAATAAATAATTTTCAGCTTTAATATGATTTTCAATTATTTTTCCAATCATCGAGGCCGAATTATAAAAATATTAAGAGACGAGGCTTACTTCTGTGATGAAACTCAAAAAGAATCACAATTCAAAAATAACATTAGTCATTTAAATAATAAATTAATAATATATTTTTATTAATAATTAATAAATTCATAATTAATGAAAGTAAATAATACTGAGACTAATTTCCAGTCCGGATTTGTCTCCATCATCGACACCTGAATTACATACATTTGTTAAAAGCAATAATTATTTCTAATTTTAATATTTAACCTTCATTTATGCATTCAATATTTTTGGTGTCCAAATTGAGATCTGTCATTTGTTTTTGTAGTGATTCTATTTCATATTTTAAAGCTTGAATTTTCTGTGTGAAATTATTACACCTTGCTTCAGAAATATGTTGTTTCCAGCTATAATATTCTTCTTTGCTTTTTGCAACCAAAACGATCGGTGTTTCTCCCGACAGAAACACTGTTAATTGTTACATTACTTTTTATTACTAAAATAATTAAGCTCCGTTTGTCATCCCAATTGTCCAAAATTTCAATTTAATAAATTTCCTTTTTCAAGGATGTTTTATTATTTATTGTTAAATTAATTTTTCGTTATTAAATCCAAAATTATTTTTTCTGCAATTTTTCTTCTTAAATCACGTGGACGTATACTTTTTTTCTTTCGATCAATTCTCAAAAATAAGAAAAAAAGTGATTAAAATTAATGAAGTCATTTTTATTATAATGAAAAATTTACAAAAACTTAAAAAACTAAATTTCAAAAATTAATCATTTTAGAGTTTTTTGATTTTATGAATAATCAATATTTATAAATATTTTAAATTTATAAATATTTATAAATTTTAAAATGAAATTTGGATCATTTCCCGGAAAAACGGAACTTGTGAAATTTTATTAATGGGAATTTTTTTGATTTTCAATGGAAAATAAACATGCATAAAATGTCTATTTTTTACAGCTTAAATTTATTAAGTTGTTTATTAACCGTTTATTAAATCATTAAAATTTACAACACATTTCGTTATTAATAGAAACATCGTAAATGAATAACAATTGAAAGAACAAATTAAGTCATTCAAAAAATATTAGTAGTCAGTGTTAAAATACAGAAAATTGCCAGAATTATGATAACGTATAATTAAAAATAATATCCTTAAAATTAAATAATGATTTATTTAAAATAATAATTACTTTGATACTTTTAAAAAACTTGAAAATTAAATCAAGATTTATGCTAAAATATTAATGATTTTTTTCTTAAAATATTAAGCTTATAATGTTTAAAACTTATTTTACTTTTAAAGATTATTCAAATTATTTTACACTAAAATATTTTAAATAAAATATTTAAAATAAAATTTTGATAAAATAATAAAACTTATTTAACAAAATTACAATAAAAAAATTAAATTTTGTCTAATTTTTGAACAAAATTATTTTTATATAAAATTTTAATTTTTAACAATATAATAAATAAAATATATATAATTTTATATTTAAATGAAAAAGGATTAATTGATCCAAATGTGAAATAAAAATATTTAATATTTCCTTTTTAAAGTTTATGTAATGTTTATGGTTTCAAATCAATAATGATTCGCAAAATTACGTATCAAATACGTACTTTGAATATGTATCAAAATTCGAAATCAGAATTTAGAACTCATCCATTATTTAATTGACTTTATATTGTGACAGGACTTCAAATGTTCACATACCTTACTCGTCCGAATTGGTTGTGTGTATATCTTTTCAGTGTACGAATTTTGACATAAAATTTATATAAAATATTATCTCATACACTTACTTCAGTCTTAGATTTCAACTAAAAAAAATTTATTATATATTTTACAGGCCCAACTTTTATTTCGTTGTTAAAACAATTAAGAAAACCATGTTTAAATTAAAAAAACTCCTCTAATCATCATTCATGATCTTATATTTTTTACTTCATTATATTCTTTATCCAATGTCTACTTCAATGGTTTATCATAAAAATTATCAAAGTGCATATTATTACTTAGTCTCTTCTTCAAAATGTTCAACCGTAATTGACTAAATTAAAGGTTGAAAATAATGAATCTGCTCTATGTATTATTAAATAAGACCACATTTGTATTTTTTTTCTGACAAAAACTGTAAGGTTTTGTATACAGTTATGTATCCTTTCCTTTCTATTCGGTCGATTAAGGTCAGTGAGCATTTGAAATCATAACAAAATAGAGAGATAGCCGTATTTTCATTCGATCAGAATTCTGAGAATTTTCAATGTTTTTATACAAGGTATTGTAATATCTCATGTTATGCAGTGGATACGTTTTACAGAAAAGCGCATCTAAAATATTAGCATTAAAGACTTTACTTGCCTTAAAAAGTATGGATACGCTATTAAATTTTCTAAAATCGCATAAAACGAAAACAACGATTTAAAATTAACTTAAAACAACGTAATAAAGTTTGCAAAAATCAAAAGAACTAAGCTGCTTATTCAATTACTTCGATTATCTAAAAGAAATTCATATTAAATGTTCAAATAAACTTGTATTCAAACAGAACTATGAGAAATAATAAAAGATTGGATTTAAATAAAAGTGCTAATTTTAAAATAAAAAAATGTTGTAAAGGTTTATTTAAAGTTTATGTGCTTCATAATGAAAAATAAAATTTTAAGACAATCACTTTAAAGAAATCAAAATTACTGCAACTTGAAATCAGAAAAATTTTAACTCTCCCTTTATTATAAAAATAAACAAAACACCACTAAAATAAAATTTAATTTCAAAACAATTACAGTTTATAACTTTCACTGACAAAATCAGAACGATTTAATAGCAACTTATCAATAGTAAGTATCATGTACAAAGGAAATCCCAGAATTGCAAAAGCTCACTCTAAAAACAAGTCACTGAAATCTAGATGTGAAATCTCGGATCTAGCTCACATTTACATCCATTAATATTTTATGTCAGTGGAACAAATGGAGTGAGCTTTGAGCGTTCCATAGATTTTAGAGACTATCTTTACACGAGCTTCCTAAACAAGCCTATATGTATGTTTGTCAAAGAAATTTTTGGAAGAAATACAAACACAACTTCGAAATCGCATTAAAATAATCCGCACAAAAAGATACCTAACAGTAGTCATTTATTGTTTTTTAAAAATGTTTTAACTAGCTATTTCTGTCAGGAACAAAACATTATGTAAATCTAAGTGATAAAATAAACGATTTTCCAAATATATATAATTTTATTATTAATTAAAATTATTTAAATATTTTTTTAATGTATATCTAAATTCTAGAATTTTTATTATGTAATTTTTTCGTTACGCTTTGTTTTCCAAAAATACGAAAGAATTTTCCCCAAATTTTAAAAGTAATTTTCGTTACCTAATTTAAACGAATTCGGACTACTCGGTTCTTTTGTGACTTCGATAGAGAAATACTCCAATATCACAATCCCGTAGATTTCCTCACAAGTTCTTTCAGTTGTTTTACAAAATACTAACAAATTTCCCTTTAATCGACACCAATGCTCAGTGAAATCTTTAATTGATTAAATAGAAATCATCAATTAACGATACAACGCGTTTTTTATCTCACTCGATTTTCTGTCTTTCATCAACAAAATCCCCTCGAATTCCGATTGCCATTTGGTCGATGCGGCGCATATTGCTTTAAAATTTGATCTCATTATCAAATATTTTGAAAATTGAAAATCGATTTAAGTAATAATTGGAAATCTTTGAATTATTGCAATTATATTGATATTATTACAATGATTTAAAACAAATGACATTGGACGAAAGATTTTTAATAGATTAAAAATTAATTACATCAATATATAGAAATAATAATTGTATCCTGTGAATTTAATTGAATTTTCTTTTATTAGGTGTTTATTTAAGGAACAGATTTCATGTTGAAGTATATGAAACAAGTTTTAATGATTTAATTTACGAAAATTTGTATTTTTAGGGAACTTAGAGATTGGCACTTAATTTTAACAATTTGCAAAATAAAGTTTATTGATATTAGAAGAGTTTCTTCAAGCTAAACATTTATTATGTTTAGTTTCTAAATTGAAATGATATAAGTTATTATTATTAATCATAATTAGTTTAGTTTTGATGTGAACAAAAAATCCATTCGGATGAGAAATAATTTTATTAAATTTAATTTTTAAATATTAAAAAAATATTTTTTTAAATTCCATGAATTGATCATTTTTAAATTGTTCTTCAAATTTAGATTTTTACATTTATTTGAAAAAAAATCTTTTTTTATTATTAATGTGATGAATATTTTCAAATGTTAGGTATTTTTTGTTTTTAATGTTGTTTTATTTTATAACAATAACTCTTCTAGTGTTAATGACTGGCTAATATTTTTAATAATTTCATTTAATAAGGAATTTAAAAAATAATGGCAATTTATATTCATTATTAAAAAGTGAACGCCATTTTTCACAATTTAATTTCGTAATTAATTTCGGCGGATTACCCGCCATCTTCAGACTAAATTAACACTGGCTTTTTGCAGCTTATA
>MQRK01228253.1:0-11643 GCA_001938485.1 Girardia tigrina
CTCGTCCGATTCCATATAGATGTTCAGTGCAACCCCCGATAGTAAAAAAGGGAGATACGGGGCTGGATCAGTAATCTTCTGGATTTTCATGATCATTTCAAATTTCTTCTGCCAAATCTAGAAATAGATGCTTCCATCAAATTTCTCTAAAAATTCCAAAACGATTTTCATATCATTCATTATGCCCGGATAGCTTGTAACACTTAATCAGATCTGTTTTGAAAAAATAATTTTTCTACTAAAATAATATTTTAATTCAAATGAATTTATACAGAATATTTTGTAATTCAAATTTAAAATATTTAAGTATCATTCTAATTAATTTTTAAAATTTTTAATTTTATTTCCATTCCAAATAATTTTTTTGAAATTATTTAAATTTTGATCCGCGAACTAAAAATTAAATAACTTTTAAACATTTTTTGCATTTTAAGATTTTAATTATCTATACTATACCGTCCGACACCTACCACTGGAGGACACAAGAGAAACAACAGGTTCTATAGGCTATTTACAGGTTTGTATAAGTTTATAAAATTTTAGTTTTACATTAAAACTTAAAGCTAAAAATATCAAGTATAAAAATTAATATAGCTAACAAAAAATATTATAAAAAGGAATACTTTTAAAATGGAACTTTCTCCCATTCTAACTTTTCGATGCACATTCATATTTTTCTTGAAGTTTTACCATTGTTCAGAATAATCATTTTTAGATGAGAGGAAACAAATTTTTTATAGGCATGTGTGCTTCGTGAATTATAAACCTAATTCCGTCTGTATGTTCATAAAGCTTACTGTTATAAAAAAGACTTTCATTTGAAATCCTTGAAATACATGTTGATTAAACTCTTCTAACTTTGATTCTTTCTGGAGTGTTTATTCCTATGGGAACTAAAGTCAAAGGCTTAATAAATGGTGCCCATTAGAAAACCAAAGGATTTTATGAAACCTAAGTGTATTTAATCAAACACGTAATAAAGGCAAACAATATCAACCAATTAGAAGCAGTCGAGCACGTCTTTATCACGTGCTTAATTAAATAAGTAAAATCCTTTGTTTTTATTTATGTAAACATAAATTTATTTGCCTTTACAATTTTTTCTTTAATTTTCAAGATATTGAAGATTAAGAAATGATCATACTGGCACTTTTCAAAAGATTCTCTCTAAATTCTTCTTGAATCGAAAAATTAAATTCTACAAATGAATTAAAAAATTGATGATCAGTTAATAGAGTTTCTTTAGTGGAATCCAGTTTTTATTTTTTTCACTTCTATTTTTCTACAAAAAATAGAAAATTTGATTCATAATCATTAATTATCTTTTTTAACCGTTTCTTCACGAAGAGAAAAGACTTAGGAAACGTATTTTCAAGTATCTATTATATTATTTATTTATTAAAAATTTTTAAAAAAATATTAAAATAATAAAAAAAGAAAGTATAATTGTAGAAAATAATAAATTAGTTTATAATAGCAAAAATCATATCTTAAAGGTAAAACAATTAAAATATATTTTAAACATTGGCTTCAATGTAAAGTAAAATATAATTTAGAATAAAATAAAACACCGTCAAAACGGCCGTCCTACAAATGCTTTTATCTCGATTTCTGAGAATCATTAAAATAATTTCTAAACTCCAGTGTAAATAGGAATCAAGTAAGTATCACTGAAAGCATCGCATTCAAAGAACCCTTTGTAATTTTGCATTAATCTGATGAGAACGTGAATTTAATGTACTTAAAGCAAGTATTAATATGTTTAATCTAAATTAAATATACATTTAAGAAATTAAAAATATCATAAAAAATAACTGATTAAATTGTTTTCCTCCAAATAATTAATGATTCTATCATAATTCTAAGTACTCGTCAACATTTTATAAAAATACTGTTAGGATAATTAAATTATTAGGGTGAACCAAAAGTCTTCGTATTTTCTACGTCTTTTTGTTCAATTGTTTCTTATTACCAAATAAAGATATTTTATATACATGTGTTATATGTTTTTAAAGCTCTTGAACTGCTCTATATCAATATACTTAAGCTGTCCCAAAAGTCCTCAGGTGGCCTTTAAAAACACACTAATATTTTACCAAATTTAACCAAATTTGGACTGAATATTATTCAGACTGTCATAAATACTGTGTTAAAATTTCAAAGCATAAAATTTGAAACTTACCAAAAAAATAATATTATTAACCAACAAAAAATTAGATGCAGCGAATTTAGAAATTTATTTAAAAAAATATTTTAAAAATTTCTTAAGCAACAACATATTCACCATTGTTGTCAATAACCAACTGAAAATAGTTAAAAAGTTTATCTAGTTGACTTTTTAATGTTTCTGTTGATAAAGAATTAAAAAAGAATTTACAAGCTTCTTCAATTTCTTCATGTGATTTGAAAACATGATTTTTAAAACTTTTCTTCATTTTTTAAAACAAGAATCTGTCACACAGATTAAAATCTGGACTATAGGGCAATTGATATTTTTTTTCAATTTTCCTTCTTTCAAAAAAAAAGAGTTGTTTCTTTGCTAGAATGAGGTCTTGCATTATCATGCCACCACTTCAGTTCCTTTAGCTTGATGCTGTTAGATCTAAGTTTCCGCCATTTTTCACCGGTGTCATGAACAAAGTTCACATACGCCTCGGAATCAATCTTGGTACCATATGGCAGTGCTTTTACATTAAAACGTTTGTTGCAGGTAAAGTTAGTTTTATCATACTACTTGGCTCAGAAATTGTGAAAATAAACTGTGTATTTGTTAAAGACAATCAAGATGTCATTCGTCAAATTAACACTTAGAAATAGAAGTCTTGGAAAATTGTATGGATTGTTTTTATCAAATTTGAATGGTAAAGTTTGAAACAAAAGGAATCTTCGGAAATATGCTCCGGATATTCGTAAATTGTAAGAATCATAATTTCAAATGGATTATATTTATGATCACAGATATTAAAAGTGCATGCATACTGCACAAATATTTACTAAATGTATAAAAACATTTCAAATACATTCCAGAATCGTGCATATTGATAAATTGTTGTCTGTTGATTAAAATTTTTCTTTAAAATCAGAACAAAACATTTAAATTGATTCTAAATAGAATTTCATCAACAGCACAATATTTCACATTTGCATGTAAAAGTATGCATAATAATGAGAGAAAATAACAAAATCATTTCAAACATTTCTCTCATTAACATTGAAATTACATAACGTTTATGCTTTGCAATGATAATGTGTAGTTGTTTATTAGCAGCAGAAAATTCGTGAGGGACCCAAACAGAGCAAACTTTTTTGTAATGAAGGTTACAAAAACAAGACATTTTTTATCAGTCATTGGCGATGGCTTTATCACTTTTGGGGGAACAGCATTAGAAGGAATCCAAACTTTGTGATCTTCTTTCTTTCCTCTACCTTGGAAAAAGACCCATGTCTAATCCTCGATCGCTATGTTGGAATATGCTTCATCACCAATCTGTGAAATTATATGGCGTATATGCTTTGCAATGTTAATACGTTGTTGTTTATTAGCAACAGAAAGTTCATGAGGGACACAAACAGAGCAAACTTTTTTGTAATGAAGTTTTTCACGCAAAATTTTGTGAACTGTATTTTTGCCTAAAGAAAGTTCATTTTCAATATAACACAAAGACGAATTTTGGGCTTCATCAATCACTTCTTTGACTGCTTTAATCTTTTCATCGTCTATTAATGGCGGCCTGCCACTTCTTGATGAATCTTCGAGGACGTCCGCTTTTCTTTTTTAAAATCAGTCAACCATTGTTGAATAGTTTTCAGTGCTGGGTGATTTGCGTCTTCCCATGCCTGCTGAAGTTGCTGAAGAATTTCTGAAGCAGAGAATCCTCTTTTACTTTGAGTTAGAACAAAAAATTGTTGTCAACATTTATTTGATTCTATTGTTAAAAACCGCTTGATGTTTCTCCTTAATTGTGCTTGACCGCTAAAGTTTTGAAGAGGATGTATTCAGAAATGGACCATATAACATGTATATTCAACCTATTACACAAATGTTGTATGAAAATTCGCTTGACACAATGTTTTGATATCCTCTATGCGAATAGGACTTTTCAAAAACAGTGAAAGTTCACATCAATTTAAGTAGATCGATATAATTTATATCAAATAAAGATCCATTAAATATAATAAAATAAAATACTTGCCGGTTTGAAAACATTTAACTTACGTAATGGTCGGCGTTTGATATGATTTATTATTATGTACAGAAATTATCAATAGAAAACACAACTTTGAACTAATAAAAAATAATTATTAATTCATTATATTACAGTATATGTAAATAATAGTTTCAGTACATAATAATAATTTAAAGAATTTAAAAGAATTTCTAAAACAGTATTTCTAAAACCGAAAGTATTTCTAAAACACCAAAGAGGATGAAAAACAAAACATGTCAAAAGGCAGATGAACTCCTTCGAGCCAACGGTCATCTATACCGGGAGAGGAGATAGGCACCACCAGGTTAATTGCCTACTGAGACACTCTAAGAAAAATACAAATCCCAACCCATAAGGCTTGTGCATAATTGTAAACTCCCACGGCTACGGTCTAAAAAATTGTATGAAAAATGATTTTAGAGAAAAAATAGAAAATATATAAAATTTTAAGAAAATAAATTTCATTTGTAAAACATTACGTTTCATCACTATTATTGACTTTCGAATTCAATATACAATAAAATTATTTACAAAATTATAATTCTGATCGAAAAATAATAATTATTTGAATAAAATTTATACTTTATTTTCTAATAATTTTATTTATTTATTTTTACAATTTAAAAAAAATTTTTAGGATAAATTTTGTAAAATTTTAAAAACTTCTGTATTTTTATTTTAAATTTTGTTTTATTAATATTTTATAAAATTTGTTTCATTTATTTTAGAAAAAAAAATAGTTTTTCATAAAATTTTTAATTTCATTAAAAATTTTAAACTATCAATTTAAACTAAATTTTGAGAAATATTTTGTATTCGAGTTAATTTCCATATATTTTGGGAGAGTCTTAGTCGATAATATAACCCACAATTTTAACATACAGAAATTCACTCGAATTAATAATTAAATCTTTTTAAATTTATCAGAATTATTTTAAGTTTTGATCTTTGTTTTAGGAGAACTGTACGTCTTCAATCTACGTGAACCTTGAATGCGACTGTATCTTTGGCGAAGGTTGTGAATGGAACTTCAATGAAGCGGCATGCAATCCATTTGAAATAAAATCAAGTAATTTTTTATAAACGAAAATTAAATCAAAAAAAATATTCAGTTAACAATATATTATACAATCTTAAATAATTTGATAAATTTATGCCAGTAAATTGAAACAAAATAATTATTTTGAAATTCATTAAATGATAAATATAAAATAACTAAAACCATTTTAATTTATTTAAAAAATGAAAAATATACCCAAAGGAATTTACTCAAAGATAATTATATTTTTTTCATGAAGAATGAAATCATGAATTGAAAATAAAAGCAATTTATACTTATTTACTAATATATAATATTCAATATTATATTTTACTGAAAAAAACAAATCAATTAAAAATATTGTTTGATTTTTTATCTATTAATTAATTATTCATTAGTTTTATGATATTCCATTGTATAATTAGTTTCCTCTATCTTACAAACCTGGAAAAGTAAATGTGTACAAGGTGTTCCTTTCCATAACTGGTCATCCTTATAATATTTAAATTTTACTATTGGGTTTCTTTTGATTTTTTTCCTATACCTACAATCAACTTTCCAAGAATGTAGTTTTATATTAAATTAAAACATTTTTAAATAATAAATACGAGGAAAAAATTTGTAAAACAATTACACGAAAATCATTTATAAAAATTATTATAAATAATAATTAATAATAAACAACTTAAATATTTTCAAAAAAATTATTTTTAATTCAAAACTTTTCGTATTCGTTTTCACTTTTAAGCTTTTATGAAAAATCTAAGAATCTTCCTAAAGTAGTAATCAAAATCAGATGTAATCATTACCCTGAAAGCTCCTTCAAACAATCTTTTTAATTCTTCTTCGTTTCTAGCACAATTGTAAACATTATGGTTTTAGTGGCGAGGTCTTTGACTTCTAAATTAAGTTCTTTTGTTACTTCTTTTAAAATACAATAATAATGTATTCGGCATCATTCAATAAAAACCTCATTTACAATGTCCTTCTGTTGAGAAACATTTTGCAGTTTAACATATACGGCAAAAATCATTCGGCATTGAAATCATTCATATCAGCAAAATCATAAATGTGTCTAGTTTTTACTGCAGGAACATCTACATTAAAAATTACAATAAAAAACCTCAAAACCAGAATTACATTATTAACAAATGGATTGTAAAAGTTTTAAAAAGACTGCAAAAAATATATAATAATTCACTAAGATTACAATAAAAAATTGCAATGAAATTTATATTGGAAAATTGATAGCAAGTATTGGAAAAAGATCGAAAAAGCCTATATATATTATAAGGGGTTAGTTTAATTTTAAGTTTCGCCAAAATAGTTTATTATTTTTAATTTGAAAATTTAAAAGAAATAAAGTAAAAAACTAAAATGTAGAGTAAAAATATGATATATATAAGCTGGAGCTCCATACAATTGTGCTAGAAACGGAGAAGAGTTCAAAAGGTTGGTTGAAAGAGCTGTTTGGATAATTAATGCATCGGATTGTGATGAGTACTTTAGGAAGATTCTTACAACAAAATTCACGGAAGGGTGTAACTGAGATTCGAAGAGTTTTAAACTCTGAGATTGCCTCAGAAAATCCCAGAATCAGTGGCCGTAAAAAGCAACTGATGAGAGAGCGCATTGCTCGCAGATTTTGAAGAATACAGGGAATGTCTAAACGAAAAAGGACTTCTCGACAACGATGATGAATTTAAACATCTGATCAAAGGAACCATATCTGAGCGACTGGAAGAGGCAATCCAGCACGAGAAAGAATATCCGAAAATGCTTCAGGCACACATCAAAATATTAGCTTGCACATTCCCTTCTTTTTTTAAAGAATTTGCTGAGCAGAAGGAACTCACAAGAAGCATTAAGAATGTACATTTGGCCACTGCATCGATGGCACAGAGAGGTAGTGGTTCATTTATATATCACATGGAGAACTGCCACAAAACTTATAAAACTAATGGATGGCTACAACGGCATTTATTAATTGATCATCGAATCCAAGGTAATGGTACTACGAAAATCCAAGTAGTACAAAGAGAAGAAAGAGAAAGACATACTGGACCTTTGCCCTTAAACGCGGAACATGATATGCCAGTGACTGTCGGTATAACTGATGAGGACGGTCCAAGAGTAATACCTAGTGTTCTGCTGAATTTTCACGTGGATAATATAACGGATAAGGGAATGTTTCATTGCCCATTTCCCAGTTGCACTAAGTGCGTTTATACAGCCAAAAGTCTCCAGAATCACGGAACGAAGGAACATGACTTGTCATTTCTCAGAGGGAAGCCGAAGCGTACCCGTGCATTTAAAGCTCGCACTTTTGCATCTGAAGCCGTGTTAGAAGATCAGAAAACTTTGTATTTGTCAAATGGTTTCTACCCGCTACAGAGTCTATGATTTACTCCCCTGAGCACCAATGCTGAGTATTATTTGTAATACACAGTTATCCGTAACAGTTGGGGGAGGCTTAGGAAGATTCTTAGATTTTTCAGAAAAACTAAACAGAGAAAAAGAATTCTTAAATACGAGAAACGTTGTATAACAATTATATATTAGTTATTAATAAATGTTTAAGTATAAATCTTAATTTTGTTTATACATATTTTATCAAACGTTCAACGGAGTCACATTCAGTAATAAGCCTTTTCTCCGTGTATAACTAATAAATCATTAAAAAAATAAAAAAATTTTGGTCTCTGTAAACTTTAATATCTGACAAAACATATACTGTGATTTTCATATGTATTTTTAAACTTATTTTAATCATAATCTAAACATTATTATTAGAAAACATGATTTTATAAACAACCCTCTCACATAGAAAGACAATATATTTAACAATAATGTTATAAGTAATTTAATTATTTTTTTTTACTACGGAGATAATCTGTTAACATTCCAATGGAGCGCGAGGTTGTTCTCTATAATTGTGCAATATTGCTTTAATTCCACAGAAAATGTATTTTGGGGAATATTATTGAACTTTTAATGAAAGATTACAGTGAGAATAAGTTGATAAACTGTAAACATTTTTTCTCTAAAATCTTAAATGTATTAAGAAAAGGAAAACAAAAGAATAAAGAACTCCAAAACATTATTTTATATTCATTGCAAAAATTCACACAAAAATCAAAAATGTTTCTCAACTGGCCTTGGTTTTCCTCTTTTATTTTTTTACATGAATTAATAAATAGCAATGTGTAGGGAGTGAATATCGAGATTGCGAATATTTATACAGTAGGGATTCATAGATTGTATTAGAGTAGAGCGGTTTATCAAGTTATACTTTGTTACTGCAACGTACATTTATGCACTCTCACTTGGGACAACAAAAACACATAAAGTTATAATCATGTTAAAAATTAGAAACACACTAAAAATTGTAGATTTTGAGTTTTCAAATAATTTTAGATCTAATTTAAAATTAATTTTGAAAAATAGTGTTATAATCTTTAATTCATCGTTGACATGTCCTCTATAGCACTTTGTTGGTTGCAGGGCTATTAATTCAAAGTTAATTAATTGCTCAACGGCCCTTTGCTAGGTTTTATTTTTCATCCACACACCCTCTTCCCTCAGGTTGCTCTGGGTGAGGGAGCCGGTTTAGTCTCCAACCATTCGGCCATGGGACATGTATTACAGGTTTACATGGTATATGTAGCAGACAGCTTGCATGACCTGACATGTAGTCAATAGACCCCGCGATTGTCCTATTGGTAACACATATAAGTATTAACGCGGCCGTTAGTGATCGGTAAGACTTTGGAGATCGGACAAAATCCGGTGAACCCAACTGCTGCCATTGGAATCATGGACCATCCATACCTGTACAGGAGATAGGTACAACCATGTTACTTTCCTACTGAAACTTTTCTACTGAAAAATATGCAAACCAAAGCCATATGCTTGTGCATAATTGAGTGCACCTACGGCCCAACGGCTACGGTACAAAAAAATTAATTGAGTATTTTTATTTTTTAATGTTGTGCCGATCAATTCAATTAATTTTAATCCGCAGAATCCGACATCCAATTATCACATTTTTGGTCCAATTTTATTTCTATTATTTTATGATCCTCATTACATGTCGTTGCCTTGCAACTTTAACAATTTACCTATTGGTGATTTTTCATAAATGTGTTTCTTGTTTTCGTTTGAAATTATTGTTTGGATGTCAGTCTTAACAGTCGTACTTTTGAGTCCTGCTTCAAAGATTGCATGATTATGGACGATCTTTGATCGGAAAAGATAGTGGTCGAACTGAACAGCAAAATCATCAAATGCGCGAATCAATCAACAAAAACTTTCATTATAACTTTCAAAAGATTCGTTCAAATTACTAATAATAAAAGAGATTCCAAATTAATTTCCATTTTGTGTACCTTTTCAGTCATTAAACATTGATCAATTTTATTGTTCTTAATCTCCAAATACTATTTTTTAATATATTTTACAATTTAAAAATGGTACAATGTTAAGAAATCTCATAGAAATTCTTAAAAGACTTGTCATTGTCAAATAAAAAAATAAAATTAAAAATATAGTTGTTGAATGAAAGTACAGAGTTAATAGAAAATATATCTTAAGATCATTTTTTTTGGAAAGTTATTTATTATAAGTCATTTTCGTAGACTTCATTTTTTCTTTGAAATAAACTCTCCTAAATCAAAAAAGAGGAAATAAAACATAATTTCTTAGACAGTTTCAACCTATACGTCATGAAAAATAAATATCTCAAAATTTTGGAAAGCAAATATAATTCTCACTTTAATTTTTAAAATTAACTTTTTGATAAATTGAATATTATAAAAATAAATAAATAATCAAGGATATAAATATATAAATAAATAAAGATGAATTTGTATTGTTTACTCTTTAAAAAAAGAGATATTAAAACATTTTCCATATATTAAACAATAATATTAATTTTATTATGAACGACAATAAAAATAATAATTATAATTTACAATTATAATAATTATTATTACCATTTATAATTACAAATTCAAAATAATATTCATTGCTAAAATATTTCTAAAATATTAATTACCTAATTTCTTTACTGAATTTAAATTAAATAAATCTTAATAGTGAATAAATAATTATAATTAATGAATATTTCATTTTTAAATGAATATTTTTATTGAATCTATTTTAATCAAAAAAACTTGTTGTAATAAATTCGTATGAGAAAATAAATATTTAATTTATTTTTTAATTTTGTAATTTTATTTTCAATATTTTATTTTTGTCCATGTTTGTAGTTAAAATTATCTTCTTCCTGTTTATTTATATAAATATTTTCTGTACAGTTTGGTTTCATTTATTGATTTTTTAACCTTATGTAGTGGATAAATGATAAACTAAGTTTTGTAAAATTCAACTTATATTATCTATTTTAAGCATGTATAAAAATGTTTAAAACTACTTATTTGCTTTCAACCTTCGAACGTTTTGCATAAAACTGTGATGTTACTATTAGTACATTTATTAATATCCCAAAATGAATTATTATTGTAATAATCCTTAATTTTACCTTCAGTTTTTTTATCATAATTCTAGATTGAAATACAGTGTCGGCGGATTTAATGGAAAAAAGTATAAGAAAAAAAGTAAAAAAAGAATTATTTCATGTTCATACTTTCAGTATGTAGTACGAACAAAATGTTTATATATAAATACGTCATTCTTCTAAGAATAACTCATTTTTTAGAATTCATTGTACAATTGCTTCCAGTGTATAATTATGGATTTAACAGCTATGTAGAGAGTGAAAAATATATACTATTTGTCTAAAACGTGTGTTTGTTTGTTCGACGGTCTCGCATTTCAATGTGAAATTGTGGACGAACCAGAGTGTTTCCACCTATGTACGTAGACAATCTGGATAGCCCGCGTCAATACAATTCTGTCGGTACAGAGCCTTTGTAGAAATTACAAATTTTCCTTATTAAGAAATAATATCAACAAATAAATTGCAAAATTGCGGATGAACCGGAGTTAATCCATTTGAGTACATGGTCAATCTGGATAACCCGCATCAATAGCATTCTGTCGGTACAACGCATTTGCTGAAAGACACCCGGAAGTCGATGAAATCGATCGAAAACTCCGAAATTCACTCCGATTTCGAATAATGACGATTTTAATGATTCCTGCAAAGAATTTCGTGAAATTTTTTTATAAAAATACTAATTTATTTGATAACTGACGATTTCTATCACTTATTTACTAATTATATTTCTGCTAAAATTGCGTGACATCATTTATGGATAGCCCCAAAATGCGAAATAGTGGAGGAATAATGAGTGAATCCGCGTAAAGTTGAGATACTCTGTATAGTCGACATCGAGACGGTTCTGTCTGTACAGCGCCATTGTTGAAAGGCTC
>MQRK01228260.1:16547-32062 GCA_001938485.1 Girardia tigrina
TTCACATGTATCTTGCGATGGGGCATATTCACCATAAGCTTCTTGGAGTAATCGGTATGATTCAGCAGCAGTTTTCTTTAGATGGTAACAAAAAATTAGTACCGTCCGCGAATGCTCCACGCTTGGCATAAATTTGGACATCTAAAACACAGAAATATAACAATTATTAAAACGCTTTATCAATTTATGAGTTACGTATGAGACACTACATAATTACTCAATATTATGCCTAACCATTGACCTACTTTTTGCATTGTGCACAATCCGTTTTCTGAAATCCGCATTTCATACTTGTACACCTAATATCCCAATTAACGTTCCGCGTCCCTTAGCAACCTGCTCAAACAAAGGGAAAGTTAAAATGGGACTGTACATCTTTATAATTGAATTTAATTTATTTTTATCTTTTTTAATTCTTTATTTAGGAAAACATTAGTAAGGTAACATTGATATTTTTAGAAGATTATTTTATATATATTTAATATTTCTTGTCTACAGGATCTCAACAATATACAGACAAGTTTAAAAGAAAGGAAGGAGACGAGTTGGGCAGATATGCTCCCAGAGGTGAAATTCACGTTGAATGCGACACGTCATAAAACGATTGGGAGACGCCCAGCTGAAATGATATTCAATAGGAAAATAGAAATTGTATAGTAATGAAAAGCAGGCTTCAGATGATAACATTAAAGTCCCAGAAGAACAAACAAGACGAATGTTCAAGGTGGGAGATCAGATGTGGGTAAAAAAAAGAAGTGAGGCATAAAGGGGATGACAGATATGAGGGACCACACACAATTATAGAAAGGATTCATGAGAGGAGTTATAAATTGGAAGATATAGACAAGAAACAAATAATCAGAAATGTTGAAAAGTTCAAAAATTTTAAAGAAAAGGGGAAATGTTATGAATTTTTTATGAAATGTTTTTTAAAATTTTTGAAATAATATTTGAATTCAAAGTATCATTTTAAAATAAAAAAATCTAGAACTAAATAAATTTATATTAACTATGATAAAATTTCGTAAATTTAAATTTAAAAAAAATGAAATTATTTAATTGTCAGAAAGTAAAAAAAGTCAAATGGATTATTAATACTATATTTATTTTTATTAAAACGGTTTGTGATTTAAGGAGTAAATAGTTCCTCAAAAGTAAAAAAAAATAAATGAATTTAATTTCGAATTGTAGATTCTCCAAATAAAGAGATTATTATTTATATTCAAATAAAGAACAGGACAGGACTTTGAATTGTAGATTCTTTAAATAAACTCCTTTTTTGGTGAAGAACCATGTCTATACGTTATACACTTTCAAGGTTGGTTTAGGCCAGTTCAGAGTACACCACTGTATTCATCCTCAATGAAAATGTTGAATAATGTGCTGTTGGAAACCTAGACTAGCCTAGGGTAGCCCTTGATCCATCGAGTTTTCCTACCATATCACCAATATTAATATACAATCTATTGAAGTCATATATGATTATGGTCAACTTATTAATACTATAGATATATGAATATAAGCTATAAATAGTCCATTACACAATAATAAGTTGAGCAATTGCGCAACCATTCAACCTTTCATGAATATTAATATATGACTAAATGTAATTATACTATAAGACATGTATTACATGTATCTTCTTCTTTGAGAAATATATATATCATGATTTTCTATGAAAATCATGTATTTGTCTATGGTTTTTTGCATTTTATTTAAATTTTTATATACACATTCATATAAAACCTCTAAATAGTTTACATACTACATATAGATTACAGCCTAGGGCAGCCAGCCTATGCTTAGTGTATGCTTAGGGAGAGATGGTGAGGGAGAAGATACATTTTCCCCCTTCTTCGTATCCTCAATTTCAAGATTCTTGATATTTATGTCCGTGATTAAACCTTCAGAAAATTAATGAAAATGATCCATATTTAAAATTTTCGAAAAAATATCTAGAAATTGAATACCGTTAAAAATTGAATTGTTAGAAATTGAATGATGTTAAATGTCGTTTATACATAAGTGCTAATAAAAATTGAATAAAAAAGGTAAATAATAAATAACCCCGTGGAGAAACGTAGGGTAAAAAATATTAGATATATTATGATTTAGAAAAGAAAAAATGCAAAATAAAAATATCAAATTCAACTTTATAAAGCAAAAATTGCATTATTTTAACGGAACTTTTCCATTCTTGTTTCTTCTATTTCTTCATCAGAGATACAATTATTAACCTTCTGACTTTTGAGAAGATAGACGACATTGGAATTTAAATTAGGATATTGGAGACAGGAATGGGAAGACTTGTTCTTGGAAAATGGAAAGATGTATTCCGTACTGAACGTTACTCCTTGACTTTTATCAGCTCCATTGAAATGAAATTTGTTTCTTACGTAGAAGAGGAAGTCGCCGTTCCAGTAGTTGTGTTTTTTGTTCCGGTAAAAGACAAATGAAACGAGTAATAACATAAGTAAAGTAATAAAGATAAAAATATGTATTATCCATACTGGAGGGGTTTCCATTGATTTAAGTATACAATATATAAACATATTTTACAAATTGTTCATTCAATTGTTAATGACTCTTAAAAAGCCATAAAACTGTTTTATTATCAATATACAAGAAAATTAATTTATTCTGGAATAGTTCTAGGTTAGAAAATAATTATTCCAATGAGAGCACATAATGTCAGTAAATATTGATCTATAAATAAATTATATAAACGAAGAAAAGGATCTACAACGGGTTAAATTAATACATTTATTCGATTTTATCATCATCTGAGTGTCAGAGCCAGCAATATGTGCTTTCTATGAAACAATTCTCATAGACAGTGTTGGGTTCTTGATCAAAATTATAATTCATTAACACCAAATTTTATTTCTATAACAATAACAATTATTTAAACAATTTTTCTTGAGAAACTTTTTTTTGTTTTCTTTTATTTGACCAGATTAATTATACATAAAAATACTAGATTACAATACTGATAATTTCTTTATTAAAACGTTAATTAAAATGGAATTTATTTTTTGATTACGTTAATTTATATAATAAGATTTTATTATTTTATAAAAATCTTCAAAATAAATTATAAAAATCTAAATAAGAACTGTTCTATTTTAAATCATTTTTAAACGTATTTTGCAACAATTTCTAGTAATCTAAAATAATTTAAATGTTTTTATTTCAATATCATTTATCTAAAACCAGTTAACTTAAATATAATTTTAGATCTTTTATCATATTTGAATGTTACATCTACTGTTAAAATTAAATTTCTTAATATTTTATTCTTCGTTAATTGGTTAAACATTCAATTATAATTATTCTTCTAATACAAATTGACACTATTTCAATTTTAAATAAACATTATGATTTTTTTATTTTACCACCTAATTTTTAAAAAAAACATTTAATTATAATTATATTTTTTATACAAATTTGATACCATTTTAATTGTAACTAAAACATTATGATTTTTATTTTACAACTCAATTTTTAATAAAAAACATTTGATTATAGTTATTTTTTGAATACAAATTTTGAGTTACAATTACTTGTTATAAATATTAAAATTTTTATTTAAAACCTAATTTTATTTACAATGTTTGTTACTCCGAATTATTTATTTCCCAAACAGTAAAATTCTAATAAATTAAATTTTAATTACAATTTTTATTATTAATCCGAAATATTTGTTTTTTTTGTATAAATAAATCATTTGAAATTATTTAATTATAAATATGATATTACAAATTAATTATTCAAAAATTTATGTCACAAAAACCCCTTACAAGCAGTATTCCCAGCCGGCATTTGCTGAATAATTGGGTAACTGAAGGTGAGATATAACTAAATGTGAGAGGAGACTTTCTTGAATAATATTTTCCCCCTCTTCCTCCCGAATATAAACCAGTAGAAGCATTCTTGAAGCATTCTTCTTCAGTTCATGCATTTGGTTTGTTTGATTCACTGTTTCGAAACAGTTAAAGTGGAAGATCAGCAATGAGAAATCCTCTTTATGCAAATTCTAAAAAAAGGTCCACCACTATCTGGACACCGTTTATTATTTTATCCATGCAAATATAAATATTTTCGATACTGAGGCGTGGGTCGGGTGGAGGACTTTTCTCATTCTTCCTACTGTGTACAAGATCTGTACCAAATCAAAGAATACATATTCAGTGTCAGCATGTAAGATCATCAGATCCATTAAGTCCTCTCGTAAAATTATTAGTAACAGTTGCAAATGCCGAGTGAACCATTTCACGTTAAAAAATAATGAAAATGTACCTTATATGGACATTATCACAAGAATGACTCATTGGCCTCGCTCGATATCAATAAAATAATAAATGACTGCAATTACTTATGGACGAAGAGTACAATTTGGACCAGCTGTGGCATTGTTTTGCAATATTATAATTAATATATAATTCTATAAATTTTTGAAAAATAATTTTGTTACAACTTTTTTAAAAAAATTTAGATGTTAATTCAACTTTTCTCAAATCGGTAGAAAGTGTTAATAAACTAAGTTCCTTGATTAATTTGATAGGTTATTCTAAATCTTTTCTTGAAAAATTAATAAAAGCAAAAGCGGATAAGATACTTTTGAAAAATATTTAGAAAAATCATAGTTTTGCTTCTACTGGTGGTTTTAGGAAAGAAATTGAAGTAACATTGTATATTAATATTACTCCTAAATATTGCTTAATGATACATTATTTTGGGTTCTAGGACTCCCGCACCGGACTTTTCCGAAAAAAATTACAGAAAAAAATTTCCCAAAACATATTAAAAATATTTTGAAAAAAACCCCTGTTAAAATTTGATCATTATTATTTTACATTTTTTACCAATTTAAAATTTTTTGTAAGAGTAAATTATAAAATGTATAAACAATTTGGTAATGAATAAAATATTTAACTAATAATTGGCAATCTACTTAAATAATAATTCTTATTTTACTTAAAAAATGCTTCTATTAGATATCCATATTAATTTATTAATAATTAATTTATTAATATTAATGATATTAAAAAGTATTGAATTAATTCGTTGTTTATTTAATTTATATAATTTTTAAATTTATAACAAATTTAAATTCCAAATCAATATGCAGCTCCCGTGGAAATCAGGTTTTAATATATGAAGGATTTGAATATTTAAAATTCTGAAAAAAAACACTTTTATAAAATGGAGATGCAGATTAAACCGAATCAATCATTGTCATTCGACTTTGAAAACAACAATATAATTTCTGGTCAAACTAGTCACTTCCACAATTCCTGTTCATAAGAAGCAGCCAAGAATGTGGCCTGACAAGAAATGAAAGCCGAAGTTAAAGGCATTGGAGTCAGCACAAGAAACGCAATGGGCAAAGTTCTTATGGAGCTCAACAATAATATTTTATTTCAGATGCCAAAAAATCATCTCTGGAAAAAAATCTAAGAAGATTCAGACAGAATGTAATTTCCACTCCTGTGAATGCAAATTTCTTAATTCCCGAAAAATATGAAGAAATGATTTTATACGACTCTGGTGTTAATGATGTGGATCATATTTTGGTGATCGGAGATCGACATTTGTTGTCACAACTGGATAACAAAGACGATATTTATGGAGAACGAACATTTGATAAATCACCTGCAATATTTTTTCATTTGTATTCATGACATTGTAAAGTGGTAAATTCTTATATACCCTAATGTATTTTCTTCTTCAGAAGAAAGATGGAACAGTCTATACACGCATGTTTCAGATCTTAAAAAAATTGCTTCCAAATCTAGAGCCACGAAAAATCTTAGTTGATTTCGAAAGAGCGTGCATGAATGCTGCTCGTGCTGCATTTTCTTATGCAGAAGTAAAGAGATGTTATTTTCATCTATGTCAGAGTTTAAAAAAAAAGTTAAACTTAACTTTGTTGGGTTGTTAACTCTGTTGGGCTGAAAAGAGAGTTTGACACTGATACGGATGTGAAGAAACTGATTAATTAAATGGCTGCATTATATTTTGTTCCATATAATGATGTTAGGAAAGTTTTCCAGGACCTTATTCAAATTTTTCCGGATAATGAAAGTCATAATGAACTTATTACTTATTTTTCTGCCACATATATAGAAGGACGAGCTGGAAGGAACCTATTATTCCCAATTGAAGTTTGGAATCATTTTGAAAGTGAAATTAAGATACCAAAAACTATAAATTGCTGCGAAGGTTTTCATAATGCTCTTAACTCAATTTTTCATTGTAGTCATCCTAATGTATCGCAATTGTTTGACGGCCTAAAGCGTGATATTGACTGTCATCGTTTAACTCTGGCCACTTTTCGATCTGGTCGCTCGGAAGTCAAAAAACGAAAATACATATATCTACACGACCAATTATGGGGCACTGTACAAAATTACAACGATTTAGTTGATAAATTAAGCTATCTACGGCATATTGCTTCTTTCTACTAAAATTGTGGTATTTAATTTAAAATTATGTAGTATAATAAATTTTATCAAATATATATGGACTCTTCATTGATTTTTTATTTCTGAATTTTATATTTATATTTTTATTTAAGTTTAAAAAGTAAAAACATGTTTAAAGTCCGGTCACCGAATTTGTTTAACGATTATTTTTTTGTGATTGATTAAATTATAGAAATAATTAAAAAAAGTTATTTTTATTTGTAAAATAAACTGTAAAAAAACAAAAAGTAATAAAAAAAGATCAAATAGAAAAAAATATATAAAAATAATTTATTTATTAATTTTTGAGTTATAAAAAAATTTTTTAAAGTCCGGTGCGGAAAAGTCCGGTCACCATTATTTTGAAGGATTTAAAAACTTTAAAAGTACATTGTTAAAACTGAATGAAATTTTAAAATTATTTCACAATCTCATAAAATGTAAAATATGTTTAGTAATAAATCTTTTACACCTTTAACACTTTTTTCTGATATTTTTTATGAATATAAATGTAATGGGTGCGATGCTACAATCATTGGACGGACTGCCTGTAATCTCTGTAAACGAATTCAAAAACATGATCGTAAAGAGAATAAGAGCAATATTGCAGAACATAGGAAAAAATGTAAATGTGATGTTAATTTTGATAATTTCAAGTTTATGTGTAAGTATTTTCATAGTCATTGGGAGAGTGTTGTATGAAGCATTGTTAATTAGGTCACGTTGCCCTAAAATCAAAGTTCAATCGGCAGTCTCAACCAGCTTATTCAGAATTTTATATTAGCATGATTTCATGCAATCGATTACATAATCATTGTTTTAGTATTTATATACAGGTGAATTAGTTATTAATCAGTGACCAGAAGATGACGTTGATCCATATAAAGATAATGTCATTAAATATATTTTTTAATGGATAATTTTGTTTTTAATAAAAAAAATTCATTCAGATTGACTCTTATCAATATTAAGAATAGTTTTATTAACTTTTATCATTTTTTCAATTTTTTAATTAATACTTTACAAAATTTGTCAAAAATATTTAGAGACTCTTATTTACTCATCATTATTTATTTTCTTAACTCATTTTTCATGTCCTGATTAATAATGACACAATTATTAGCTTTAGAAAGTTCACTTAAATTAAATTAGTTTTGACATTATCTCATAAAGTTTATGAATACATAACGGTTAAAATTATCACCAGATTAACATTGTATTACTTACTTTAATGTCGTTTATCAAGATAAAAGAATCTACTCCGAGGGATTTTACCCCCATTTTTATAATTTTAGATCTTTTTTTTCTATTAAAACATTGAATGACCACATTCGGTGTATTCAATTTGATATTAATAGCTCTTTTTGACTGATTTTATTTTGTAACTCATTTATCTTCATATTATGTAGCATCAAAGTCGGTGATCATTAGTGTCTAGTTATTATTGTTAAACTAAAAATTTTGAATTTTTTTTGGAATTTTTTCGAGTATTAAAGTTTATGTTTATTTGGTTCTATGATTAACGTAAAATTTGAAAAAAAATGTCTCTATTCCCTCTCAAAACAGATATTGTTGTGTCGAGCTTATTTTATTGATTTTTATTAATTATTGTAATTTTTTATTATTAAATTTTTATTGTATAATTGAATTTTATTAATAATTGTTTTTGTTTTAGTTTGAATAATTAGTTTTTTTTATCTTTTTAAACAAAATTGTACATTGGAAGAATTTATTAAAAATATATTTTTCTGAAAGAATCGAATTGTGTTTTTTTTTAATTACCGAAAACCCACCGTTGTGAATTTTTCAAAATTTCTAATGACCGATTGCTTCATTTCAATTTGCAGAGAAATCGATCCGATCGCTCTCGCGATTTTCAACAGCCAAACCATCGGCCCAATCAATCCAACCGACGGAGACCGAATACACGGAACACAACAGATATGAACAAATTTTATGCTCTTAATTATAAGAAAAAGAAAATGTTTTAAAGAACATTCATTCAAATAATTTTCCAAAAAGACTTTATTAATTTTTGAAGGAAAATTTAGATTAAAATTAACTTTAAATATTACGTCTGTCCGAAAATAGGGTATACATTTGGATTTTTCACTTGTCCAAAAATATGGTATCGACTTAACAATTTTATCGATTTTATTTAAAAAAACATAAATTCCTCAATTTATACAAACCGTAAAAACAGGAGCGAAATAAGATAAATATAACAAAAATAAAAGAAATATTTTAATTTAACAATGATGACGCTGAATCAACAGCTTCTATGGAACATCGTAAACAATTGTCCTTCGCGACGAAGTTTCACCTTGTTAATGGGGGGAATCTTATGAGAATTTCCTCCTTTGCTTATGTGGTTGCTTCTAGACGAAATTCCAATGCCCAGTGTGGAAACAATTTTTGTTTAAATTTTACTATTTTAAGTTAAATTTTAAAAGGACGTGTGTACATCTAAAAAATAATCGATATAAATATTTTTGATCGATATCCTGTTAAATGAGTTTCTTAAAATCAGTGGTTTTGAAAAAATCAAAAATAATCATTTTTTACTGAAAGTTAAAGTGATATTACAGCAATTATAAAAGGCTCATCCATTACTAATCACCATGAATCAATTAAAAGGTATGCATATGATATTGATTAAAAATTTCAGGACTTAACGAATTACGGTTATTACGTACTTACATTTTAATATGATACGCCTCTTGTAATGAATTTTTTGTTTTCAATGGACAGTAACTTCAGAGATTATTCTTGATTGTTCGTAATCTCGTTTTAAAATATTATATTGATATATTTCCTGTTCGCTTCAGTCATGACTTATTGTGATGAAATTCTATATAGGTTATTAATTGAACCAAACTTTATAATGATTTTTTTGAAAATCGATTTCTTCATCTTGTAATATTAACTAAAGTTATCCTATTAACTTTAAGTAATGTCTTTTTACTATTTTTTATTTTCAGCGACTTCGAACGATGATAAAATTAAAAGAAATGGCTTTTTGAAATTTGGAAGAATTTTAAAGTTTCATCGACCGCAGACCATGTTAAGATGGTTTTCAATGAAATTTTCGTTTCTTCCAAATTGATTTGTTAACATTATCAGATGCAATTACAGCAGAACTGAAACTTAAAGTCAAAAACCTTTGTTCAAACTACAAAAACACATCGATTACTGAAACAGATAGACTTCATCCTGAAATAACGTACTCTGCAAATTTTTGAAAGGTTATTTGATTTACCATCTGCCGTTGTAAATGAACTCCCGACAACATCTAGGGGAATAAGATTAAGAAGTAGACCCGGGCACTCCACCACAGAGAAGACTGTTGAAGAGCTTCCTTCTCCTCAAAAGCGAAAAAGAACTTCAGAAATTAGACTGAATATCAGTACTCAAGAATTATCGTATGAAGCTAAAATGAATATCAGACAAATTAACAAGGATGTTGCTAAAGTAATTAAAGCACTTACGAGACCATCACCTACTAGATGTCCAAAATTGATTGCTGCTTATAAAAAATCAAAACAAATTTCATTCACAACCGACGAAGCGTTAGCCATGATCATCGATGAAAGCTTAAGCATAACGAGCTAAGATCGCATAAGAAAACGCTTGATTCAAAATGGCTATAGTTCATTTCCAACCTATTAATCGATTATTGCCGCCAAGAAAGAATGTTATCCATCAAAAACTACAGTCACCAATATCAGTAGAAGTGCTGAAGTCAATCTACAAAAGCTTTTAAATCACACATCATCACGAATTCCTTAAACTACTGCAGAATTAACAAATGGAGAATTAATTACTTTGAAGGTTCTTTTCAGATAGGGAATCAACTGTAGGTCATAGCGACTACAATATAACGGTGGTGGTGCAGAAAATTCTGATTACAGCATATTTTTTTACATTTTTGGTGAATATTTGGAAAACAACAATAAATAAAGTATTAGGTTGTTGTAAAAGCAATGCAGAATTTTGAACCTAAACTTTAAATAAATGTAACTCAACATAGAATAAACTTTATTATTCGAATTAAAAACCACCAGAATCAATACATTTTTGCCCACGAGAAACAAGTTTATTGATGCTCCTGAGTTCTATAAGCGATGAAAGTTTCGAAGGCGTCTTAAGCGTCGTCTTGATTTTTGAAGCATTTTTCCTCGTGGAAGTTGTCCAGATACTTAAAAAAATAGTAGTCGGTGATTTAGAGGTTCGGTGAGTAGGATGGATGAGGCAGAGTTTCGTAGCCCAATTTGTTTAGCTTTTGTAGGGTCGGTTTTGTGATGTGTGGCCGGGCGTTGTCGGGTGGAGAATTGTTCCCTTCATATTGACCAATCTCAAGCACATACGTCGGAGCTCATGATGCATTTTGTCAATTTGTTGCCATAACTTCTCTGTGGTGATCTTTTCACCCGTATTCAGAAAGCTGTGATGGATGACACTGACTGCAGACCACCAATCAGTTTCCATAACCTTCTTTTGGTGAAGTTTCAGTTTCGGAAAGTGGTGAGGAGCCTCATCATGACTCATCATTGTGCGAACATCGCTGATTGTCGTTGAGAATCAACTTCTCCTCATACGTCACAATCCGATCGAGAAATGGTTCGTTCATGTAGCGCAGAAGAAGCGCAGAATGTTTTGAATTTCTTTTATTTTTTATTTCGATTAATAAAGTTTATTCAATTCGTGAGGCACCTATTTATGAAGCTTTTTCGACTTTCTAATTTGCTTCAAGTGCCGAGTGATGGTTAAGGGAATAAAATTAGGCTCTTCTGCGAGTGCTTGAACAGTTGTGCGTGGATCGGCTTCAACCAGCTCCTTCAATTCGTCGTTGTCAATCGTCAATGGGCGGTTCCCATGAGGCTCATTTTCTAGGCTGGTATTGCCAAAATAAAACTTTTGATACCAGCGCTGCACCGTGCATTTGTTGACATTACCTTTGACATTACTTCGTTGATGTTTCGAGCTGTTTGAGTAGCAATACGCCCTAGCTTGAACTCGTAGAAGTAAATTTTGCGAAAATCACGTTTTGACATCTGCAATTAAAATCGAAATTTTTAACAAAAGAAACAAAATAACTTTTATACAAATAAAATATATGAAAGAGTATAGTTTAAGCTTTCGAATGACTCATAACATATTACATTACGTAACATCGTACATGCTTTAGTCGTATAACATTGCGGTAAATACAAAAAAATGAAAAGCCTACATTCCTTTTGCAACAACCGAATAGTACTTAAAAACCATCCCCATCATCAACGAGATTTTGTCGTCCAATAAGATTTCAATTCGTTAAAGAAAATACAAAATGTGGAGAGCAACATGTCACTTTGCAAATTGATGCACTTATCTCTAATGATGTATAAATCAATAGCAGAGAATGCAGAATTTATCAGAAGATGATATTTAAGATGATAAATAGGAAAGCATGAAACGCCATTGTAGTGACTCTACATTTGAATATATATATATATATATATATATATATATATATATATATATATACATATATATATATATATATATATATATTTATATATATATATGTATATATTCTTGTTCAATATTAACGACATCTAATTTATCTCGACATTTCAATCGTGGAATACCTGGTGATAATATGCTGATGTGTGATAACCATCAATGAACAAAACACAGTACATATTCTTATGTTTATTTTTTAGTATAAATCTTCGTTTATAATGATTATTATTTTATCTGTCATAATTTGAATTCCTAAGTGTAACTTTTACCTAGAATCTTGATTTAATTTATCAGTCGTTCATTTCGTGTAGCAACCGAGTATGTTTTGATGAGATGACAATGTTATTTTGATGTATGTTGGAACGCCTATTTTATTGATTTATGCTATTCTAATAGAGCAGTTAAAAAAACGCTTTTCCCAGATCAAACTCTTAGTCCAAGATTACTTGGATTATATCACAATGAAAACACATAATGTGTCAATCATAGACCGAAATAATAGAGTTCTATCGTCCCAATCCAGTGTTTAAATATTCTGTACCAATCAATGTCTGCGGATTTTTGTCGAATTGAGAAAAAACAACAAATTGATTTCCATAACACTAGCTAAGGCGCATCTCACTAGATCACTAATCATTTATCGGGTTGCCTGGATTAGCCGGAACAGGAGATTCGCTTCACGGTGCCACTCTCCGGACGAATTTTCATCAAACCACCAACACCTAATCCACTTGCACTGCAAGCTTTACCCGATGAATATTTAGTAACACTCTAAACATGGAATCAACATTTGTTCAACACACTTCATGGTGACGATTTCAGTTGACGCATTTTTACTGGTACATAAACATACTTAATTCTGGTTTGGAACACAAGAACCCAATCTATTTATTTCAATACCAAATGAATTGGCATTTAGACTATCTAATTCTACAACAACCGGATGTTTATTGTGCTAAATAATAAATGTTCCTGTTTACTTTGCATTTATTAATTTATTTAGTTAATGGAAGATAGAGATCCACTCGCTCTCATTTTCATTAGAGCCTTCACGGACACAAAATCTCCACAGTGATGTTATATTTGTGATGCAACTCCAACAATGATGAACGACATCCATAAAGCTATAAACCAACCTGTAAAACAGTCAACAATCCAATTTGGTCTGTCTACCTTGCACACATCGATTCGATTTTTCAGATAATTTCTACATGTGTCCAATCGTTTGGATTTTAAAACTTGTCAAGTTAAAAAACGACAAAGATCAACATTCATTCAATCAAAGGAAAAAACATCCAATTGGCGATAAAGGAGGAGATGGGACTTAAAGTTTACATGGTTCATTTTGAAGGTGTAGGTTCATCAAACGAAGCCTTATTCGAGATGTTGAAACACCATTAAGAATTACTTGAATTGATGCTGATATTTTAAATTGGTGTGGTACTATTCTTAGAGTTTTTTCAAGTGGATATGCAATAAAAATCCATCAATTTGCTGATTACTGTTTAGGAACAGCAAAAATTCTCGTTGAAAAATATCCATGGTATTACCTTCCTGTATCGGTACATAAAATATTAATACATTGGCCAAAAATAATATCTGAGGCGTTTGTACCAATAGGAAAACTTTTTGTGGAGGCACATGAGCGCCGTAATAAACATCTCAAACAATATAGAGAGCATCAAACATGAAAAGCTTCTCGAGAAAACACAAATGAAGACCTTCTAAACATGTTATTTGTGTCATCGGTTCCATATATTTCAAGTTAATGATACAAATCCTCGGTGCGAAGTGATGAGCTCCTCGATTAAGTTCTTCAGGTTTTTGGATATTCCAGAGCAATAAATTAGCTTTTTTAATACTAGTTGCTAAATTTTATTCAATATTTCATAATACAAT
This sequence comes from Girardia tigrina, assembly GCA_001938485.1. NCBI lineage: Eukaryota > Metazoa > Platyhelminthes > Tricladida > Dugesiidae > Girardia > Girardia tigrina. The sequence continues at coordinate 30,419 of MQRK01228260.1, forward strand.
TTTACGAAATTAGCTTTAAATTCATATATAAAAATTATTCATTTTCATTAGGAAATTTTCCTTACATAAATGCGATATTACAACATTTAACACTTGTTTTGTAGTTTACGTTTTCTTAGCCTTCCAATGGTGCAAACTTCTACCAAATTGGATGAACGGTTTGCGAGTTATTAATTAATTTCGCGAAAGTGGACTTTTTCACGCTGTGCAATGTCAGAAATATATTGTCAAGTTTTTTTTCCATATTTAAGTCATGCATTAAGCACACATTCGATTAATTCATCATTTGTACTTGAGGATCCTGTATGTTGTAACGATTGAATTGAATTAAAAAAACAAAGATTCCATACATTGAAATTCTGATTATTGGGAGGTTGTGATTTAATTTTGATTGACCGACCATGTTTTGACCCTTCTCTTTAAAGCCATCGTCATTACAAAAAAAGAGATTTTGCATTTTCAAGCTGCACATTAATTGTTTTGTGCTTCTCACTTCTTGGAAATTTTGATTTTGTTTCCGGAATTACTTTTTCCATGATCAATTTCTTGTATTCTTTTGTTGTAAATGACTCGATTCTTTTTGTAATTAGTGTTCCCTTTGCTGCTTTTTTTGAAATTCTTTTTGGACCGCCTTTGACAAACAAAATACCATATACCAATTTTTCCATCGAAACATTGAGTATGTGTGAATCATAGCGTGGCCTAGTTAGTTTGCTTTTACAACTTCTATGGGGTTCTTGTAATGTAATATGAACGTTTACTTTGTGTTAAGTAGAACCATTTTTCGTCAATATTAACATAGTTGTGTATATCTTCGAAATAATCATCTTCCTTAACATGACACAAACTAAACGCTAATCTCTCAAATTTATTTTTTTCCGTTAAAATGGCTTCACAGACGAAGATATACGTTTAAAACTAGTGCTACTCTTAAAAGTATCGAATGGTGTTGACTTTAGGATGTCAATAGCAGCAGCTAAACTGCGAATTGTTCCACGACAGTTTAAGGGGATAATTTTCATTTTTGCTAAATTTTACGAATAATTTTTAGGTTTCCTTCTGCATTTTTATTTTTTTTCGAAGAAACGTCCGAAAAATTTTGCCTTCACTAATTTGTTTTTGAGCCATATTTTAAATTCTAGAAACAGTGAATCGACTAATCTTGAAATTGGTGGCAACTATGTTTAATTTACTATATTGCAATTTATTGCCTTTTTGTAAAATACCATTGGTTATTGGTTAGTCGTGATAACTTTGATCCTTTTCAGCACTTCTGATCACAATTTTCGCAATGGTTTGTCATTTTGTACCCACCGTGGATAAAATTTCATTTAAACAAAATGACAAATTTTGTATATGTAATTAAATGTGACGTTTGTCCAATATTGCTGCTCCATATATTGAATTATTTTATAACCAACATCATTTGTATTTAAAATTAAAAAAGCTTACATAATAACTGTGAGAAGTGGTTGCAACGTCTATATCAGAATTCATTTTTTTTAAAACACCAAAATTTATTACAATAACAATTCACATTTCTAAAACAAATTTTCCTGTTAATTTAATTTAATTATCTCGACCCAAATTAATCTATTAAATTCTTTTCGATTTAATTTTTAAAATCCTGAAAATTTATTTCAA
>MQRK01228262.1:5127-19772 GCA_001938485.1 Girardia tigrina
ATATTTTAAATACGTATTTATTTTATCATATTTTTACTCTGCATTTTAATTTTCTAATTTATTTCCTTTAAATTTTCAAAACTAAAAAAACAATAAACTATTTTGGCGAAACTTAAAACTAACCCCTCGTACGCCTTTCGTTTTTTTTTGTTCATTAAGAGTAACCTTGGATCAAAATTGGTATAAATTTTAAATATAAATTTGTATCAATTCACAGAAATTTATTTTGTGAAGAATATTTAAGTGTATTGTTTTACTCTTACAAAAATAAAAAGATCATGGCTTATTTTTCTTAACCAATACTTTCTAGATATACAGTTCGTCTCTTTAAACCTAATAGTAAGAAATAATATTGTATGGATTTTCACTATTTTATGAAATAAATAATTTCAAACAAAAAGATTTTGATTATTTTAAATAAACAGAGAATTTTCATTTCATAGAGGTCAAATTTCATTATTATCAAATGATGTTGCATTGTTCCATGCGTTGTATCGCTAGTTCAATGTTCCTCTCATCTATCCAGTTGTGTATTTGGAAATTTCTTCTGGTTAACATCCCAGTTAATGAACCTTTAGATTGCGTTAATGTATGCGGACAGCAAACAGGAAAATTGTTCAGATGTCTCATAACTTACTTTCCGATCTATTTTGTAATCGCCAAGTATTTTTCGTTTTCTTTATTGACTTTGATATCAAACAGCTGGTCCTCCTCACCAGGTTTTTAACCATATATGGAGTTCATAATGAAAAATGTAACTTTTCATTTGCCATCAAATTTAAATCTCACTAAAATTGTTCGGTTTAAATACAGTGGGAGTTGCATAAAAAATATGAATAATACAGATTATGAGAACTATGTTTCAATGTGACCAAATTCAAATAAAAGATTATCGAATTAAATGCCTGGAAATTCTCTTTGCAGTGTTATTTGAATACTTAAATTTGAGCTGTAATTGTGACCTAATCAAAGGATCGAATTATCAGAAACTTAAACTCTACTTTTACCCTCAATAAGACAGTGTAAAAGATACTACTGAGTTTTTTGGTCTGATAAAAACACCTCATCATGCCACAGAAGTTGAATTAGGTCACCCTTATTTGTGATTGAGCGGTTAATTCTGTACAAATATATGATTCCAGCAACAATTTTGTATGCGTTAAGAGGTCATTAAAAATTATGAGTACAGAAGAATCTATCTATTCCGGCATGGCAGGAGATTTTAAAATATGCCGGAATAGAGAGATTCAAAACAAATAGCGTGATTGAAAAATGGGGATTTTCGGACCTGCCGGATTAGACAGGTTACCGGATTAAAGAGGGACGGATTAGACAGGTTCAAATTTATTACTGGTGGAGTATTTATTGATTCTTCGAGTGTTTAAGTGTCTTTGTTAGTTTATTTATCAAGAAAAACAAACCTGAAAGGAACGCAATATCGAACGGAATAACAAAATAATTCGTTTTGATATTGTTTGGCTTCTCTGTCAACTCCGAGAAGCGTGAAATACTCAGTTATATATTGCATTCCGATCAATAAATGATTAACAAATATCCACAAATAATGCAGCATTTCATCTGTAAAATTATTATCGATTAATTCAACCACATACGAGCCATACATGATCCTGAGTGCATTTGCGAATCCACATATTTCTTTCCCAAGAATTCGATAGATTTCATCGCTACCTTTCTCATAATGAATCCACACTCTACCAAATTGTAGTTCTCAGTGAAGATACCCATTGTGAAAGCCTTGCTTTTCAATACGTATTCGTAATAAGTCAAGAAACTACGAGTGAGAAATGCATCGATAGTTGGTTTATCGAAGAAAGAGCGATTTTGTGATTTTATGTCTTTTATTTTTTTTATTAAAACGGGAAACTGAAAGAAAAGCGATATTAAATAAATACATTTTAATAAAAATATACAAATCAATATTTTTTTAATTTTAATAAAAAACGAAGTCCGGATGAAAATCTTCTTTTAATAATCAAAGTCATCCATTTAAAAATATATTTTAAGACAATATATTTCGACGGATCTACCGTCATCTTCAGGTCACTAATTAATAATCAATTCACCTGTATATAAATACAAAAATGATGATTGTGTAATCGATTACATGAAATCATGATAATCAAAAATTCTCAATAAGCTGGTTGAGACTGCCGATTGAACATTGATTTTAGGGCAACGTGCCCTAATTAACAATGCTTCACACGACACTCTCTCCCAATAACTGTCAAAATGCTTACACATAATTTTGAAATTATCAAAATTAACATCACATTTACATTTTTTCCTATGTTCTGCAATATTGCTCCTACTCTCTTTTCGACCATGTTCTTGAATTCGTTTACAGAGACGACGAGATGTCTCTCCAATGTATGTGACATCGCACCCATTACATTTATATTCATAAAAAATATCAGAACAAAGTGTTAAAGGTGTAATCGATTTATTACTTAACATATTTTGAATTTTATGAAATCGTGATATAATTTTTAAATTTAATTCATCGTTAGTTGCTTTTAACAATGCATTTTTAAAGTTTTTAAATCCTTCAGAATGAGGTATAATTAAACAATATTTAGGCATATTATTCATATCTAATGATCCTTCGATTTCTTTCTTAGATCCATCAGAAGAAGCCAAACTCTGATTTTTCGAAAAATCTTTTAAAAGTATTTTATCTACTGTTTCCTTTATTAATTTTTCTAGAAAAGATTTAGAATAACCATTCTTATTTAACAACGAACTTAGTTTATTAACACTTTCTACAGATTTAACAAAAGTGGAAGACAACGACCAGGAGCGATAAATTAAACCTTTAATCATGTTTCTTTTATACTGAAGTTCACAAAAACTGTCCGAGGAATTACATAAACCTGTATCAGTTTGCTTCCTATAAATTCCAGTCTCGTAACTAAGATTTTCTTTCAACCAAAAGATCCAGAAAATGTAAGACTCCATTCTTTTCGTTTTCAACTGTAAAAGTAACATTTGAATGTAACGAATTCATAAAATTTAAATTCGTATGACAATGAATTAAACTTAAAATGAATTAAATTTAAAAATTATATCACGATTTCATTAAATTCAAAATATGTTCAGTAACAAATCTATTACACCCTTAACACTTTGTTCTGATATTGTTTATGAATATAAATGCAATGGGTGCGATGACGCATATTAGAGAGACTGACCGTCATCTCTGTAAACGAATTCAAGAACATAGTCGAAAAGAAAATAAAAGTAACATTGGAGAACAGGAAAAAATGTAAATGTGATGTTAATATTGAAAATTTAAAAATTCTCTGTAAGCATTTAGATAGTTTTTGATTCTTATGCACACTAAAGAGTGGAAAGTAAAGTTGGATTTCCGATGCGCTTACAAGCCGAGCGGCAACGGCGTGGTCGAACGGGTGCATCGGTCGGTAAAGAGAACAATGGTGAGAGCATGCATAAACTCACGTGATGTCGTTTATTGGTAAAACGTTGCCCCTCGAACTAGAAAGAGGACATCTCAGCAGGAGGAGCTGTTACGGTACGGATGGAGGATGTTAAGACAAGGAGAGGTTGCACTGAATGTACGAGACGGCGACGTGGGCTACACTGTTGGTGAGTGGGTATACGTGAAACCTCCAAATGTTCACTGTTCTGAAGTGTGGCAAAAAGGGACAATAACCTGCATGAATTCCAATTTTAGCGTGGATGAGGACGGAATCCCTCAACATGTGAGTTATATATAAGGAAAGTGTGCGTACCGAACGAGGATACATATTGATTTACATCATCATGTTAATTCCATAGATATCTGCTTTTATAAGACTGTCTGTAAATAATTTTTGTATGACGATAATAATTTGTCCTATTTTTGTAGTCCTCTTTGGCCACAAAAATTTTGATATTCCTCTTTAGTGCGGCAACTCTAAATTTTACACGGTCAGAATTTTTTCTTGGACGAGAGTGAAGTAATTTAGTGAAGTAATTTTCCAGTAAGGTATCTGGAAATGGTGAATTCCGATAAAATTTTTAAGAAATATTAATATTCCCTGATTCAGCACTGTTGATCGATAAATATTGAGTTTCTTCCATGTTTTTCATTTTTTTTAAATTTAATTTTTTGCACTTAATTGATGATTCAATTGGTGTGTATAAGGTATGCATTGCTTTTGTAAGTATGTACTGTCTTTCCCAGTTATTTAGAGAATAGTCCCATTAATTAAAAGAATTTATATTAATTGTAACCGTCTCAAAAAAATTACTGTCGATCACAGATAGGAATAATCAAAATAATTTCATTGAATTAATGAATGTCCAATGATTTAAAGACTTTAATATATAAGCATACATACTGCATACAAACACATACCTACTGCATGAAGACATAACGAATCATGTAGGACTTGCAAATATAAAAGAAATTTCAGTTAATAAAATAATAATTAGGTTTAATTTAATAGAATAACAATGAGTTATACAAAAAATTGTCCGAAATCAAAATAAAATAGTACAATAATAAATTATTGTAATTATTTCTTTTAATTTTAAAATATTTTTCTTATTTTATTTTTCTTGTACAATAATTATTAAAATATTTATTTACTTTAATCTTAAAGAGAAAAAATATTTTCAAATCAAAATAATTTTAGATTTAATTAATAATTAATTTATTTGTTGACTTTTTATTTAATATTTAATTATCAATTATTAAATTTTTAATTTCTCATTAAATTATCAAACATTAAATGTGTGAAGATTTATTTTAAAAAAATATAATTTAAAATAAAATAATAAATTATTAATTAATTAAATTATAAATTATTTTCATTTGAAAATCTTATAATTTTTAAAAAAATCAGTTCATTTAAAAATTTATTAAAAAATTAATAATTGATAATTAATTAATTAAATTAATAATAAATTATTGTAATTATTTTTTTTAATTTGAAAATATTTTTCTTATTTTATTTTTCTTGTACAATAATTATTAAAATATTTAATTACTTTAATCTTGAAGAGAAAAAAATATTTTCAAATCAAAATAATTTTAGATTTAATTAATAATTTAATTAATTTATTTGTTGAATTTTTATTTAATATTAAATTATCAATTATTAAATTTTTAATTTCTCATTAAATTATCAAACATTAAATGTGTGAAGATTTATTTTAAAAAAAATATAATTTAAAATAAAATAATAAATTATTAATTAATTAAATTATAAATGATTTTTATTTGACAATTGTATATTTTTTAAAAAAATCAGTTCATTTAAAAATTTATTAAAAAATTAATAATTGATAATTAATTAATTAAATGAATAATAATTTTTTTTAATTTTAAAATATTTTCTTATATTTATTGGTAAGTATTTAAGAAACACAGTTATGCACCAGAAATACTACGATATCAAAATAACAAACCACAATAGACTCACGTCGGGATCGGTCGATTCGAAGATCAATTTCGCCAATGAAACGATAATCGATTTTCTGTTTACTTCTTTATTGTTTCTATTGACGACGATTTCCCGACACAACTCGACGGACTTGAGGGGCACGCAGCACTTGGAGTCGTGCACCAGGTGCCAGAGAGCCTCCAGCGCGTACGCATAGTTCCTCTCGTCGATGTCCAATTGGATCTTCAATAAATTCCGATAGAATTTGATCGCGTTTAATTCCTCGGCGAACTGAAATCAAAATCGATTAGAAAGGGGCGCGAGCGACAAGAGTAGCTACAAATCCGTGCAGCTGGTACACGACGATCATCAATTCCAGCGATCGCAATTGCTGCTTGAGAGTTCTGTTCAAAATGTCTTTACTCAATGATTTCATCGACGAAAATTCTCTGTTGATAAAACCAATCGCTTTATCGACCGAAATATCGGTAAATAAACCGGAAATTTCGATATCGCGAATTTGTTCTTTGAGATTTGTGTCATGAAAATTGTTTTCCTGGAATTAATTGATACAAATGGATTTTGTTGATAGAATTATTAATTTGCGATTTTCTTACACTAGCGTTAATTTGTAATGTTTTAAAATAGCTTTTGATGTTTTCTACTAATTTCGGCATTTTTTATGATGGAAAAAATTCAATTTCAAAAAATTTAGAATTTCAATCGAAAACTTTTGTAAATTTAAAAATCGAGGAAAATTTAAACAAATAATTAATTGGATTAGTAAAAAAAATTGTAATTGTTTTTACCAGAATTATTATTAGAAATTTTTTTCTGAAAGAAAATTAGATTTTATTATTATAATTGACAAAATTATGTTTTCTTTTTTAGAAAAAGGTTATGATATAAGAATTTAATTGCTTTTTTTCAATAAATTCAATTTTGAAATAAGTAAATGTAAAAAATATTTTTTTTACATTTAATCTTGAAAAAAGATCGTTTATTTAACTCATTTTTTGTAACGACTAAAGTACAATTTTAAAAACGTTCGATTAATCGAGTATGTTCAAACAAAATAATGTCTCATTCTACATCTCCCCCAGATTCGGCAGAATCTAAATCGTTCCATGAGACGTAGTCCTGAAATCTCGTCGGAGGTCGACGCTCTCGAACAACTGATTCTGTGTCGACTGGAACCGTGGTGGGATGATCGCTTGTGATTCGTCGGCACGATAAGGAGAATCAACCAATTGGATCGCGGTTGGAGGTCGGCAACATGACGCAATGAATCGACATTTCTGATGGAGACAAGAAATTTAAGAGGACTAATGACGTCTTTGGTGACTCCTTCTGTCCATCTTTCATTACAACGCTAAATCTGATTTGGTTACACCTAAACTTTTTCTCCTACTCTAAATTTAGATGAACAAAAGGTTCCCTTACTTGCTTGATCGGTCGAATAAATGATCAACTTCAACCGAGGCTTATACCTATACAGGAATTTGACTGGTGGCCTATGGTTTATTCCGGGGGTGTTATTCATCCAGTAAACCGCTTCTTTGATGTCATTCCCAGGTCTCGCGGCGACGCCTTAACGGTGCGGTGGCTCCTTTCGATAAGACCATTCCCACTCGGTCTATTCACGGCTCGATACACGACCTTAATATTTCAGGCCTTCATCTCAGCAGTAAGAGCTTCTGAATGGAAAGTCGTATAATTATCTGCTAATAACTCTGCAGGGTTTCCACGTTCGAAATATACATTTCTCAGTTGTTTGATTACTTCCTGTGCTTCTTCGTCTCTGATGAGTCTCAAGATTGCAAATCGCGATGACCCACAGTCAATTATGGTGAGGTACCTGGACTCCTCGAACTTTATGACATCAATTGTTATTCTTTTCGAAGTTTCGGCAACATCCAAACTCCCTTTTTCCCATCGAACAGGTGCTGGATCGATAGATTGACACCGGTTACACTAATGGATGATTTGCCGAATTTTTTCATCTCGGATGTTAACATTAAATTCCTTCACTTGAAAAAATTATCTTTGGAGTCCCATGTGACCTTCTTCATGAATCTGTTTAAATCTCTCGATATCCGATTCTAAGGAAGCCGATAGAACATTGTCATCTTCCGTTGAGTGACTTAAAAAAAGACTATTGAGAAGGGATTCTCGTTAAGATGTCGGTATTGTTCTTCTCAGGCATAATGTAGTCCACATGCAGCTTCAAATTATACTCGGAAACAATATCTCTGAGCAGATTCAGTCTTCTACGAATCAAGAGATCAAAAACAGCCCTAATAATTTTTCTTTGCATGTTATCGATCACATTCGATAATATGGCTAATATCCACCCACAAAAAACCTGACTGTCGAGTCTCAACTCGATGTCAGAAAAAGCTCATGCAATTGCTACTTTTAACCCTTTTACAGCCGCTTCTAACTAAACTTTGTTGATGTGTCGATAGTCGTTCACTTACAAAGCCAAGAGACATCCTCAATTCTCTGCCCATCTACATCTTAACAAACGCCAAGCGCTAATGTACTGGCATCACACCAAAGGATGGCTCTTCTATCGTCTTTCAAAGACCGAGTTCCACTGGCGCAATCATTAGCCTTTATTTTTACTACCATGTCTCCCATCGCTTCAATTCTTCGCGAATCGGACTGTCCAAATCTCCGGTAAATTGACATTTAAGAAATCACATTGCAACACGTAACCAGCCACAAACGGGGTTGATTCCGATTATTTGTCTACAGAAGGAATACATATCTCGCCTAGTATTGATCTCGTCCAGATCTAACTGCAGTCTGTTTATCCGTCTTCCGCGAGGCGNGGCGAGCCATAATTTTCTCGAAACAATTCTAATCCCATCACTTTCACGGATGAATCTTGTTGAAATTTCTCCGGATCTTTCGAGACTAATCCGTACCTTAGCAAATGATCTTTGACTTTTTCTACTGGTATTATACTTTCGTCCACAAAATGATCGTCTATATAGACGTCAGCAGCTTCATTGATCTTGGAATTCATTGACAGCACCTTCTCCGCAATTTTTGTCATAACAGTTGGGCCCACATTCTACCCGAAGTCCATTTTAGTTAATGCATACCTCTGGTTTTATATAACACCGTTTGATACGGAACCATCTCTTCCTCGACGAACACTTGCATGTACGCGTCCTTTAAGTCCAACATTGCGCACTTTACAGACTTTTTTCTCCACATCCGCTGCTTCTCACAGTAAAGTGCACTGATGCCACTATGCACATCCACATACTCATTAAAATGGCGAAAATTGAAAACGGGTCTGATCTTGTCTGTATTTACATGAATGACCGGAATAATTGGAATAGTGCACTTAGGAGGCCCAAATCTCTGTTCATTATACAATATTAAAAATCCTTTCTCAATCCACTTTCCATTGTCTCCTCAAACTTGTCTGACGGATTAACTAACATATTAACTACCACACCTTTAATCAAATTTGGGCTCCACCCTTATTGATAATTTCCATTTCAGCCTCCAACACCGGTCATACGATAGCTCAAAATTCTTCTCCGTAATTTTTAATCGGTCGGCCCTTTCTCTATCACAATCATCAATTGCAACGCAATCTATTTTCTCACATCCAAAAACCGCTTCTTTATCAATTTTCACACCCGCCAGCCGTTGGATCACGTCGAGACCAACGATGACGTTAAATCCCGGCAGCAATTTATCAACAATCAAACCCCGCTTAAGGCATTTAACATTACCGATTACCACCTCAAACTTACTCTCCCAGGCTTGCACTTTACTTCTATCCATCATTGTGATCTACCTGTTGGATTTCCTCGGTGTACCTACGGTGATGGTTCTAGACGTGCCAGAATCAATTAAAGCATCCACCTCACGACCGTTTATAAGAAGAGACTTGGTGATTAACTTCGCTCCAGGTGTACATCCGGTCTCTACTGCGACGTACTCCGGTCCCTGTTTCCCGCATGACAATTTCTGGCAGAATGACCTTGATTATTACATGATTTACATTTTAGTCCGTTTCTTCACTCGTAGACGAAATGGTCTTTTTGGAGGGATCTAAAGCACCTGACGTTGGACTTTGAAAACAGCCTTTCGAACGGTTTTCTTTCACCAATCTGACCTCACTATCATCTGATTCATGTGACCGAGCGTGGGCTTTAGCCTTGCCAAAATTAAACCCACAACCTTCTCCTGAAATGTTATCTCGAGACGCGACTATCGATACGTCCGTTAGACTGCTCCTTTCGATCTTCAGCAGCTCCCTGGTCAGCGTCAGCATCTCTGAGAGCGACGTAACCTGGCTTCAACGAAAGAAAGCATTATTTCAACGACAAAAGTACAATTTTAAAAACGTTCGATCAATCGAGAATTTTCAAACAAAATAATATGTCTCATTCTCCACTTATAATATTTAATGTGTGTATATCTTTTTGAAAGATATTATTTTTATGAAGAAAATTGAAAATGAAAAACTATCCGTCGCTTAGTCCTTATTTTATGTTTCAACTACCAAATATTTCGTCTGGATATAATATTACATAATATATGATTGAGTACATGAGCTTTATTTTAAAAGTAAAGCAATAAATATTTATTATTGAAATATTTAAATTTGTAAAACATCAAAAAAATCACATTTATATAAATATAATTAAATAATTTTTTAATGATTTCATATGTATAAGTTGTCTTAGATTTTTCACCATAAGTGTCTTAAATCCATCGATTTCTAAGAAGCAAATAATGTTTATTATATGTAAGCAATTTGTTGGGTATCAAAATCTTTAATTGAAATATTTACTTTTTAAAACACAAATCTTTAATCTTTAATAGTTAATCTGACTCCAATTAATCAGTAAGGACTTCCAACATAAATATATAAATAATGAACACAAATTCTTTTATGAAACTTTATTTTCAAATAACAAAAATTAACACGTACCCTGTTTTATGGTTATAAGGTACCACTGCTTACTTAGGTGCCACCTTATTAATTTTTTTGGATCCTGAAATTTTATGTTTTTTCTTCTTAGGTGCGACTTTCTTCTAAGGTGCCATCTTATTATATGTTTTTATACTTTTTTTTTAATTTTTTAATAAATTTTTTTAATAATGTTTTTATTAATGTTTTTTTATGCTTTTTTTAAAAATTTTATTTTTAAATGAAAATTAGTTTTAATTTACCATAAAACGGGGTACTCTAAAAATATCAAGTGCAAAGCGAAAGACTTATACTTAACTGGATGCTGTTAATTACGCTCTAATTTCTTCACATTCAAAGGCAACTGAACATTTCAAAGTTCATCGCAATCAAATTCAACGATGGAAGAACGAGAAGGATCTCATGGAAGCCAAAGGAAATAAGAAAGCAAAAGTTGTGAAGAGAATTCGATCGATTAAATGGCCAGAATTGGAAGTAAAATTAAAAGAACGGGTGCTGAAACAAAGAAAAGAATGATATGTTGTTTCCGGAACATCAATTTTAAGTGAAGCTAGAGGAATGACTGTACGAAAGAAAATTAAAGATTTTAAAGGTTCTACATTTTGGATTAGTAGCTTCATGAAGAGAAATAGACTTAACCTACGTGCAGTAAGTTCAGTTGGTCAGAAACTTCCTGATGATTGGGAACAGCAAATGATGAATTTTGTGGATTTTGTTTCAAAAAACAAAGAAGCATATTCTCTTCAACACATTGGTAACATGGATGAAGTTCCTGTAACGTTTGATATGCCATCAAAATTTACTGTTGACAAAAAAGGTTCTTCTGATGTTCACGTCGCAACAACTGGTGCTGAAAAATCTCGATATACAGTCATCTTATGTGTTATTGCTGATGGTTATAAATTGCCCGCATATGTCATTTTCCGCCGCAAAACAATACCAAAAGGATCGTTTCCACAAAATGTTATCGTATCAGCTAATGAAAAATCTTGCATGACATGCAGTGAAACTCTTCTATGTTTTGAAAAAGTATGGTTGAGAAGAAGAATGTCAATTTTTAATCCAAAATCACTTCTTATGCTAGATTCTGCTCCTGGACATCGAACTGCTGAAGTCAAATCGAAATTTGTTGCAAATGGAACCTTAATGGCCATGATTTCAGGTGGATTAACGAAAAAATTACAAGTTTTGGATATCAGTGTCAACAAATAATTTAAAGTTCATTTATGTCGTCATTGGGAAAATTGGATGATTAATGGTTATAAGCAATATACGAAATCAAGAAATTTGAAGAGAGCTTCACGCGAAGAGATTTGTAAATGGATATCAGAGTCATGGGATTCAGTTCCAGTTTCTGCCATCAAAAATGGCTTCAAGAAGACCACAATCAATTTTTATCCGAATGAACACGAAGACGATGAAGATGTAGTTATTGAGGAAAGCGATGAAGAATCTGAAGAATCTAAAGATAAGGTAGATGAAGATCAAGGTATTCGTGAGCAGCTGATTGATATTTTGTTGGAGGAAAACAATTTTGGTAGCAAAGATGAAGATTATGATGATTAAGAAATATAATTGAAAAAGATGGAAATTTTTTTAATTTTTGTTTCGTTTTACTAAGGTGCCACTTTTAACTAAGGTTCCACTGTTTACTAAGGTGCTTTCGGGGTAAAATTTTGTCTTTTAAAATCTACTAAAGTGTCACCATATAACCATAAAACATGGTAGAACAATAATAATAATTCAATTCTTTGATGACGGAACACAAACACAAAACAATATTTCGTGCGAGTAAAAACTGTGAATCTCCAAAACGAACGATAATTTGTATATTACTTAAAAACCTTTTTCTCCCATAAGGGATACTTATGGTTTTATACAATTCTTAAAAAATATATATTAAGGAACAAATATACTTTTACTTGTGACTTGCTTTTTTGTTTTGTAGTTAAGAAAAATTTTTGGCAAACTAAACTAAATTTGCTGATGTTCATATAATGGTTTTCATCAGCCTTGAAAATTGATCAAATAAAACAAAGACTAAAATATTTTTAATTTTTAATTCCAAATTTTGTTAAACAAATGTTATTTTGTCTGAAATTAATAATTTTACTTAAAGAATTATTTTAAATTTTTTCACATAAAAATTTTGTTAAAAATGCTCATCTGCATTTTTGAAACTCTAACAAATTTAACCCTTGCTCTGATATCATGTCTTCAAAGTAAGTCTGGATTTTACGGAATGTATATAAAGATTTTTCAGCGGATTAAACGATCATTCGCGGAACCATGATTTTCAGCATCTCTACTTCTATTATCACATCGCACGTGCCTCTCGTGATTAACGTCGCTCCTCCTATCCCATAAAACTTATGAGACCATCGCTTCTCTACGTCGAGGAGCGCCTCTCAAACTATTGTCACGCTGCTTCCCGTGTCTATTAAAGAACGCGCCCATCTCCTGTTCACGCTCAGTATCGTCTCGGTCGGTGTACCTGTGTACGATAAAATTTTCACAGCGCCAGTTATATTCTTTTTAAAATCAGTTAACAAGGCCTTTCTTAGGGCACTGAACGACCTCGCGTTATGACAGCTTTCTGCGCAGGAATAACGTCCTGCTGGCGACACCCGGTGTACGTGTCAATCTCTCGCAAAGTGTCCTCTCTTTCCGCATCTAAGGCACGAAACATCTTACCGATATGATCTGGTCGCAAAGGCCACACTTCCATCATTCTTTCTCGTCGTTTGCCAAAGAATCCGATTTTTCTCGACAATGTCATTCAACGACACTTTGTCAAGGTCTTCCATTCTGATCATCGTTTGAATCTTCGTCCTTATATCACTCGGCAATCCGGTCACCACGAACAACACTCGCCCTCGCTCACGCCGGATCTTTTACTTAATTTCCGTATGGCCTGAACATATTCATCCAACGACTCATCTCAGCTCACCTTCCTTTCGCGTAAGGACTCAAAACAGTCGATTTTCGACATACCGAAAGCCTCGAACAACGCTTTCTCTATTTCAGCTTCTTCCTCCTTCGAGTCATCGCTTAGGTTGTTCCACACATCATAAGCTGCGCCCTCCAGAAGCATCGAAATGACTTCTGTTACACATTCCTTCGTAATTTTCGCGACGGTCGTTAATTTTTCCTTCCAGGCCACCACATCGTAATTTTTACAGTCGAAAAATTTTATCGACTTAAGAATATTTGACATAAATCCGATGATATCTTGTAAGAGCAAAAACAATAGCAATACCGAAATATTTATTCAATGTAATTGCGAGATTTCAGTTTAGTCAAATGGCGCGCATTTCTGTCCAGTAAAACAAAAACAATATCAACCATATTGCTACATATGTTACGATTTTTAATATAGAATTCAGTTAGTTTTATGATGTTTTTAAATCTTACTCATCTGGTCAGCATTTTTTTTTGGCAGAATCTTGTGGAGAATAAAGGGCTTCACAACAGGGATTTCATTTCTAAGAAGGCCAAAGTCCAGTCGGCGTTGTTTCGCGATAAAATATCAATGATTCGTTCTTGCTGAATTCATCAGATCCGAAAAATTACGATGATCAATTTATCGATAAAATCAAAGAAATCCGTTTGCGATGATTATTATAAGAAATGTAAAAGTTGTTTCAGAAAGTGTTTGAAATCATTTCAAAATTATTCAAATAAATCGAAAACATGTTGTGGAACTTCGTGTTATCGAAATTTATCATGTATAACATTTTATGCCTAACATGTTACGACAGAGACACTTTAAAATTTACTCTCTTACTAAAGTTTGAAATTGAAAATAAATCGTTTTTTTTGTGTCATGAGAAACGATGACAAATTGTTCAGAAATTGCTCGAAAAAGATCCAAAAAATCTCTCCCGATGTTTGAGTTTTAAAATTAAAATTTTTGTCAAAAAAATCTTCTTTGACTGTGTTGTGAATTGAGAAAAAACTTATCAAAAATAATCTTTTTAATTGAATTTCTGAACAGTATTTTTTTTGTTTAAATGTATAAAAATTATTATTATCGGCGCGAAGGTTATTATGATAGAATTGAAAGTCGCTATTGAATTGTTTTTTTGTATTAAAAATAAATTTATTAAGCGGAGATCTCCATTTTATTGCATTTTATTTTCTTTCTTCAATTTAAATAATATTATTAATAAAAAATTTTTTTTATAAAAACAACCACGTTTTTCAAGCATTACCAATGCACTAAAAAGAGGAAAATAATTTTTTTCTAAACATGTGAGAAATTTTATACC
>MQRK01228262.1:19953-30582 GCA_001938485.1 Girardia tigrina
GCAAGCCTGTATAAAACTTCATTCATGAAAATAAACGAAAATATTGCTATTTAATACAGTGTATAAATTTGTAGATAATCGTAAGTGGTTTTTTGCAAAAAAAATTAGAAAAAATTAATATTTTTCAAAATATTTTTTTCAAATTGTATTGTCATAGGAAGCAAGCCTGTATAAAACTTCATTCATGAAAATAAACGAAAAGATTGCTATTTAATACAGTGTATAAATTTGTAGATAATCGTAAGTGGTTTTTTGCAAAAAAAATTAGAAAAATTAATTTTTTTCAAAATATTTTTTATCAAATTGTATCGTCATCGGAATCAAGCCTGTATAAAAAAATTCAGCTCAATTGGATGACTGAAAGTGGTCGAAAAATCAATCGCAAGATTTGTTCCAGACAAACAGACAAACAGACAAGAAAGCAAGCTAATAAAAACGTGGTAATAATAATAAAAAAAACAGATGAATTTTGAACTCGAAAAATTACCAAAAAGTGTTATACCGTGCCGATATGAGTTGACACTGAAAGTTGAATTGGACTCAAAAGAATTGCATAGCAAACTCTCGATCGATATCGATGTGACAGTCGCCGCGAGATCGATTGCGATGAATTGTCGAGATTTATCTGTGACAAACGCCTGTGTCAATGGAAAGGAATTCGCTGAGATCGTTTATGATCACGATGTCGAGAGAGTCTCGGTGAAATTCCCTGTCGATACTCTAGTTTGGAAATCGATTCTTGTGTGGAAAAATGCATCCGTTGGCGATATAATGTGTACCAAATTGCTCAACACTGAAAAAGAAACAGAAACCGTTACAAATTCGTTTATTATTGGCGATTTATCATCGTATTTGAAAAGTGAAAGTGAATATGATAGATTGAAAATTGTAGAGATTTTATGCAAACTGGAGTGTCGGGAGAGAGATAGTGGAGGCGTATCGTGTCGAGATGCCGGTGACTTCTTCGAAAAATTGAATGAATTGGCAACAGCCAGAAATTGATCGTGTTTACTGAAACCAAAAGAGGATACTGGATCAAGTGAGTCGAGCTCGATTGCCAAGTACGATAGATATAATAGCGAATTGATTTCCCCGCGTCCCGGCATCCACCCCCCGTCGCCGGCCAGCCGCGGCTGCCTCGCTGCGCTCACTCTTGTATCAACAGGCGTTGCAGCAACATTGCGAAGGGACTCAGACGGTCAATATTCAAGTAATTGTCCTCGATAGCAGTGTCGTCCAGGGAAAGCATAGATTCTACGTATTGCAACGATCGTTCGTTGAATCGCGTGGCAAATTCTGCCAGCACCTCATCAACAATCATCAAGTGGGACCTGCGGAGTTCTTCTTTTGATGTTGATGCTGATTGGAATGGATAGGAAGTGAACAGGCAACAATATGATCTGCAAAGGCTGAATTCTCCCGCCGTATTCGCTTAGATGCATGTTCAGGGGCAGTTTCCAAATCCAGTTGGCTCCAAATCGCGTCAAATGTAGAAGAATCATCTCGCATTTTCTTGATATGAGTGGTGCATTCTTCGAAGAGAGGAAGCGCCATGATGAGACTCGCTGTTTTGGATTGCAGCATAGCATTGACTGACTGGAAAGTGAGAAGAATGTTCTCCACGGTGGCGAGGGTCACACAGAATAGGGCAGATTTCATTTGATGAGAGTAACCAATTGCTTCCGCAACTTCATCTCTACTTGCCTTAGGGTGAAACCCAACAGTGTCAAGTAACTCTAACAATTCACGGTAGCACTTTCTGATGGTACTGATGGTTGCCAAATAGCCAGTCCAACGTTGCTGCAATAATCTTTTAAGCTTTTCTCCATTGTAATGCTGTGCTATATGAGGACGCCGCGTGAAATTGTATAGGCCATCGCACACTTCAAACATGCTTCGGACAAAAGCAGTCTTTTTAATGCATTTGTTACAACCAGGTGGAGTTGGTGATTGAAACAATGCACGAATGGTATTTCCACACCAATTGTGTCTTGCAACCGTTTCTGAACACCACCTCGCTTACCAGACATCACACTTGCACCATCATAACATTGACTGATCATTGAAGAAGGGTCGATGTCGAAGGCTTTGATGATTTCCATGATCTTGTTTGCCATTGATTCAGCATCCAGTTCATCATGTTCCAGCTCAGTTATTTCGAGGAGATGTTCATGGAGCTTCCCTTGGAAGGCAAATCTCACAACAACAGAGAAATTCTCGACATTGTTCTTTTCTCGCGTGCCATCGCATTTTAATTGAACATATTGCAGTCGCTTGATTTCACCATGTGTATGATTTTGTTTCTGATAATAGAAGCCATGTCTTCGATGATCATATTTCGTATTTCTGGTGATGTATATTTTGCATAATCTGGGATTGACTTCACGATTTCCTTCAATTTCTCATCCTTCTTGATGGTATATGACAAGAGGCTGAGAAACTTCCCAGTGGAAAATATTGATTCACCATTTTCGGTGGAACCCCGGAATGAAAGTTCATTTACTACAAGGAATTGGAAGACATCAAATATGCACTGCAAATAGTAGCGATTCTTCTCAATTTGAAGAGGAGATAGAAGCTGCTGTATTTCTGTTCCTTTTGCTGCCCGGATGGTATGTTCTTTCCATTTCTCCATAGCTACCATGTGGGATTGTGACAAGTTGTGTCGTAATAGATCTTTTCCATTTTCCAACCCTGTTTGAAAAACCATTAACGGAGAATACACTGTCAGATGGGAAGTCGTGGCAGTGTGTGTACTTCCGGTATGGATAGCAGAAGCATTTGTCCTGTTTGATGGAGTACTCTAGCCAAGGGAACTTTGAATACCACAAGGCTCCACTAAATGATCGATTCTTGTCACCAAATTTGGTGAAGGGATAAGTCTTCAGTTTTGGCTGGCAGGGGCTTGCAGTATCAAAATCATCTGGATGTATCAATTGAGTTACTTTTGAATTAAGCACTGGTGTTAGTGCCTCTTGAACAGCCAAAACAGGTGGATGTGCAAAAGTGGTAGCCGCTTTATACATAATTTGGCAAGCCCCATCTGCCGAAGAAGCGGAAATCCCAGGAGATGAAGAAGTTGAGGAGGTGGTGGCTGATGGCTTCCTTGCTGATACCGGCATTGTACTGGAACAAATGACAAACTTATCCATGTGACTGTTGTGGCCTAAAATGTACATTAAGTAAAATAAATTTTATGTGAATTGGCATCATGACGGCCTGATATAAATCAACTATCAGCAAACAGTATGAAAATTTATTTGAATCGAACACTCTTACGGTCTTATTTAATAGATGTAATGTCAATATTTAAAATCTAAATTAGTAAAGCAATGTGAAAGTAAAATAAGTTATATTGTAACACCTTCGTTTTTAAGTGTTAGCATTATAATTCACATTATATGGGTAAATCCAGGGACGGCGGAACGTTTTAAAAGTTGAGGGGCAAAATTTTACCCATTGCCGACGCCATACACAGATATTTTTCTGGAAGGAAATTTTTTTGTCATTTCTCAATATTTGACTGAGTTGTTTTCCAAAGTTACTCGTTCTAAATGCTTAAGCGGAGCCTTTACAGCTGAACTCAGTGTCTTCCCTCTCCCCCTTCTCCACCGGAGAATAAAAAAATGAAGATACGTATTTTCCACACTGTTAATGCTATGCCTATTTTAAAACAATACCAAACAAAAGTCTGCGCTCGCTATTACGATTCACATATTCACGCAAATTGGCCTTTTTTCCAGAGTTTGAGTTTCTCCACGATGGATACTCAAAAGCAGATACTCAATCGGGCTTGTCCCATTGTCGCTCGCAAGTAGCTTTTCACTCTGCGTATACCTGAGAGAGACCGCTCAGCAATGGAAACAGACGACATTGCGCACATGATGAGTTGGTACAGTTTAGTGCATTCAGACGCACAGTCCATCTAGTAGGGCAAATTGACAACAGCCGTTGGGCAGCTCGAGTCGCTAAAGGCACTTTCTGCAACGTATTTGGAGAACAAATTCATTCGATTTGCTGAAGATCGCAGACATGATGACACATCTCTAACGCAGTTGATGGCTTCTGTAGGAGCCAATAGCGAAGCAGATAGAGAAAGGATGGAAATAGTCTCTCCTCTAGTAAATAAAGTAAGTCTCCTCGTAGTCTTAGATCTGATAAACATGCAAATAGTTGTTTAAAACATTTATCTTCTTTGATTTCCGTAGGTAATTCGGTTATGGCTATGCTTTTTGTAATCATTTTAATTATACATACAATTACAAAATCTTTAAATTGATTGTCTTTATTTATAAATAATTTGAATATAGCTTTTTCCTCGCTTGAATCGCTTGAACTGTCTTCGAAAACATTAACGTTTCCTCTTTTCAGTGGTTCTTTATTATTTAGAATTCATTGTTCACAATAACCCAATCTAGATTGAGCGTCGGCATTTGCGTGATCCTTTCCTTTCCAGTATTCTATTGTCAAATCATATACTTCCAATTCTGACTTCCACACACAAAATTGCGACGTATTTGGACTGTCCCATTTTAAGAACCATTTTAAAGCTTCATGGTCTGTTCTGACCGTAAATGTATGACTTAATAAATAATGCTTAAATTTCAAAACAAAAAAATACACTGTCAGCAGTTCTTTTCGAGTAATGCAATATATCTTTTCACTTTTGTTACTAAGTGTGAAGCGTGTGCTAAATTAAAATATAAAAATGGTCGTGATAGAGCACCAATTACCCATATAGAAGCAAACAGACCATTTGAAGTGATTGGAATGGATATCTGCGGACCGTTCGAAACTTCTAAAGAAGGATCTCGCTATATTTTAAGAATAATCGACTACTTCTCCAAATATGTGGCTTTAATCCTTCTTAGAACAATAGATTCAAAATCTATAATAAAATTATTATGGGATCAATGGATATCAAAGTACGGGAAACCAGAGCGTATACATTCAGATAACGGTTCTAATTTTGTTTCTGTTGAATTTAAAACATTTTGTTTTTCGATGAATATTAATCAAACTAAAAGCTCACGATATTCTCCGCAATGAAATTGATTGATTGATTTAATTAATTAATTTTTAGCACAGCTAAAGAAATGATAAATGCGTCTATGTATTCTCGTAACACAAGAGATTGGACAGAAGTTCTTACGATTATAGAATACGGTTTTGCGATGTGCAACTTAGAAATCCACGAGGTATAGCCCCTTTGAAATAGTGTATTGGAGAAAACGGTCATTACTAAATTTTAATGGAAAAAACAAGGGCAGAAGAACAGAAAGTGATTACGTATCGTGGTAAAAGAACACGCAACAAAAGCTGTATAAAGTAGTCTCTGATAATATAAAAAATAATTTGAAGAATTCAGATAATCTTTATAACAGAAACAGGTGGTATACCAAGCTCAGAGTTTGAGAGAAAGTGTTAATAAAAGAAACGGGAAGAAAAGATTATGGAAAACAAAATGCGTCGGACCGTTTACTATAAAGAAGATAAATAATGATTGGACTTATTAATTATTGGACAAAGTATCTCATAAGCTCCTGAAAAGAAACTACAATCAAGTCAAAAGATATAAAGGAAGATTATGTATTCCTTGTGGTCGGACATCAAGTGTATCATCTAGCTCCGTCGCAAAAAACGATATTGAAGGAAAACAGATATCCAGTAAGAAGCACAAGAAATCCAATTCCAAAATATCGGTGATCCCAGAGAGGGATGTTATATTATCATTTATGATAATATATTTTGCAAATTAAAAAAACTAAAAATATGTAAAAACAATTTTTATTTGTTTAAATAATATGTTATATAATAAATATTGATCTTGTTCGACTTTTATTGATTTTATCATTCTTATATATATACAACATAATCACACTACAGCCAACAAACAATAACGACGTATGATCAGACTATTAGATGCTGCCCTTCAACCAGTTTTAGGGTGATAGTCGAAGGCGGTACGCGGCCAAAAACATTTGGGGACCCAAAGGCCTGTATAGAAAGATATTTATTGAATATCGATAGTAACCAAATTTTTGCTACAATTATTCCGGGCTTTTGTCAATATTGGTCATCGATATATATTATAACACACGGGTTTTAAACAAACGACATACATTTATTTTAAATAATAAAAACATTTCTTCTTAACTCAATGGTTTCTAACCTTTTTGTACCGGTGCCCCCCTTTTAAAAACAAATTGTAGATTCATTTTTTGTGACACCTATTCGATTTTTTTGGTTTATATTCGAAAATGATATTTCGGAAACAGCTGCATGCCTCCCTTGCAACAGTCTCGCGCCCCACAGGTTGGAAACCACTGCCTTAACTAAATGATAAAATTAAATTTCAACGTCTATCTGCAAAGTTATTCCAGAAATGTGTTGCTGCACATGATAAATCAGTCTTCTTGGCATGATTTGATTTAACCGCAATAACCATTAAATCTGAAAGTCGTTCTTGTGTCATAACTGTATGAAGGTGATTCTTCAATAATTTCAGTGCAGAGAAAGACCGTTCACATGATGCTGAGGTGACCGGCTGTTTAAGTCACAGAGGATAAAGTGTAGCCATATAGGGATAGATTCTGGTAAGGCCACGATTAACCATGTGGATGAATACTGAATGGATGTCACCCCTCTCAAATTTTTCATGTGAGAACGACCGATACTCAGTCCGAGCATTGTAAGCATTCACGTCCTCTCGGTAAAATGACAACAAAGTTTCTAGTTGTTCTAGATGAGATATGTTGGGAGAATCCAAGTATTCAAGGCATCACAATAAGGGAAGGACATTTGGATCGAAATGGCTTGCAACGATGACAACAACAGGTCAATAGTTCCATAGAAAAAGTAACATCTGCATCTTCAAGGCCAGTGAGTAACACCTGATGTTATTATATACATAGATACATAGATTATATAATATAATATTGATTCCATTGCCTGTGATTTACATTGATCATCAATGCGCTTGGATATTTTTCGTTGTCGTGGCTCCTCATATTGAACGTAGATGGCGTCAGCAATTTGTTCGGCTTTTTTTACCACATTAGATCAAAAGCCTTTTCAGAACGTTGCTTTTTGATTGCACTAATCATTGAGTTTACTTGGGATGACGCGGCGGATATATTGCTGTTTTTTCATTGTAAAATCTGAGAAAGAATAATACAGAGCTCTAAAAATTCAGTCATGACTGTGAGACAGAGGCAGAGTTCAAAATCAACTGTCTTTAAGAGGGATTATGCATCACCGGCTGTATCGCGATCAAATGAGGCATCCAGAGTGACGTTTTTCATTGTAGCCAATATTACGTGAATTGTTTTCAATAACACACGCAGTTGTATGTAAAGCTGTTCCATCGTGTTGTACTCAAATATCGAAGAATATGACAACCGGATATCGAGTGATTGTGTCCTGAGAACTTATGAAGTTCTCAAAAAGACCATGACGCTTTGTGGAACATTCTATAAAATCATAAAGTTTTTGCACAACTCCAAAGAAATTCTTCGTCATAACATTTTCACAGCACACATAGCCGATAACCAGATTTAAACGATGTGAAAAACAATGAATGAAGGATGCTGAGGGAGAAATGTTGGAAACTCTTGCATATAGACCAGTATACTGGTCCCTCATGGTGGAACAGCCATCCTAGCCTTGTTCGCGAATATTTGTCATAGATAATTCATAACTTTCGAGAACAGCGCTCGGCTCATCGAATATATTCACTGCGGCGGAGTTTTTGAGATACAGCTTATCCAGCAATGCCTAAGTAGTGTATCCAGACGAGTTAACATACCAAGCAATAAATGAAGATGGTCTTTCTTACTAAGGTCAGGCGTAGTATCCAAACATTTGAAAAAATACTTCGCAAGCCTCACTTCAGAGGCTATATCAGCCTTCAGCAACAGACCAAGAGTTTCAATCATGTATAGCTTGGGAAATAAAGTGGAAATGAAGCTGAGTGTTTCAAATGACTTTCCAGGCTTTCATTTCATCTCCTTACTAACTGAGTAATTTCAAGGAAAACTCCTCTGTTGCTGGAATATTCTTTTTCATCGTGACCCTGAAAAGGAAGCTTCAATATTAAAAGGGTATTGGTTATGTCAAACAAAAGTGATAGAATATCGTGTTGTTACTGGTGTTCTTTATTTATTAGTTGTAACAATCGCTTCCTCTCGTCGAAGAATTTGTTTCTTGAAAAGCATTTGTCTTTTCATGGATAGTCATATCAGATTACTAAAATAAATGATTACAATTTGAAAAAAAGGATTTTATGAATGTGACAATTTTATTAAACACAAAAAATAAAACTAAATCTAAATTTTTATTTCACTTTCCATAAATGTATACTAATCAATTTCTCAAAATGCTAGTTTTTTCTTTGTCAAAGTATTACTAATATACAACACTGTATATAGAATTACAGATTGAATACATCATTTATTTCTTGAATATAATATGGAGTTGAAAAGGTCAGGTCAATTTTTTTCAAGTTCGCAAAATATTATGGGGATCCCTGCACCCCCGGGCCCCTGTGGCGTGCCGCCTATGGTGATAGTCATCACTTTGTCAAGCTGAATAATGGTCATCAAAATGTATTATTTTGCTTTTATAAAATCCCACTTTGAAACAATGAGAAAACAGTCAATTCGCTTTCCAAATCTTTATTTGTCATATTGTTATTTATAAAGTGCACCAGTCATTATTCGTAAAAAAATCTTGTCATTTTTTAAACATTTACACCATATATTATATAAGAAAGCGTTTTTAACAAAAAATTAAATCATTTACAAAATAAAAATGGTACAGAATATTTTAATGTAAAATTCGATTTGTACCATAAAAATATACAGTATTGATTTTACAATTTTAATACATTGCAGATATTGATCGTATTTGAGTAAAATGTTTATAGCGACGAATGTTGAGGAACACAACACAGAAAAACTTCAATTTTATTTCAATTGTGAAAATATTTTTTCACGCGCAAGTTTCTCAACAAGTTCATTGGAAGGTTCTTCGGAGATCTGTTTCTCAAGAATTAGTTCAACTGGATCTGCGGCAAAGCAAACCGAGCAAAGTTCGATAATGGATTGGAGAATAATCATAATATAGCAAAAAAGAAATTCAATTGAACAAATATATTTTTTAATAAAAAACTCAAAAACCAATTTTTTTACAAATTAAAACAAAAGTGTTTTTTATTTAAATTTTAAATAATACAATATTTATTAAATTCAATAATTACAAAACAGATGAAAATAAAATTGGCGCGATACAACAATATCATTGAGAGATTATGAAATTTTCGAGGGATTTAAGTAATGGGAAAGATTATTTTTTACGACAGGGGCTTAGAATTCAAAGTTTTACAACATGATCCCAAAAAACTCTCAATCAAGTTTTAAAACCCCTCGAGACCTCAACAAAATCATAATAAAATTTCTTATTTTGTTCTATATTGTACTTTTGAAATTTTTGCATATTTATTTTGCCTTTAGCTTGCCATTTAATAGTAATAATATTTGAATAATAAAGAAAACTTTTTACAGTAACAAATAATAAAATATTACCAATAATTTTAAAATATAGAATATATTTTCAAAAATTTTAATTAGATTCTGAACGTTTTTTATGATTATTGATTTTAAAAAATGTATAAAAATAATTATAAACTGAAATTAGGAAGTTTGAATTAATATATTTTTTTGAAAATTAGATATTTAATTTGTTCGAAAATTACGTATAAAAATTTCAATTATTGATCTTTAAATGTTTTCTCCTTATTTGAACGGCGATCAAATTGTTTATAGTAGTTTATTTAAAAGTTTTCTTCAGATAAAAGAAATATCTTTATCTACAAGAAGTAAAAACTTTCCATTATATAATAAACTAACAAAATATTAATTTTAGACAACGAATTAAAAAAATTAGTAAATCAGTTAGAAGCTGCACTTGCCAAAAAGATTAAAAAATATGATGCAATCCGTGATTTAGTGAAAGAAGATATTGAAAAGTGAGTTATAATAAAATAAAACAATTTTATTTACATAAGGAAAATTTAAAGTAGAAATATCGAAAAATAATTATTGAATTTGTAAAAAACTTAATTTTATTTTATTACAAATCAGCGTTCTCAAACCTTTTAACCACTAAAATGTTTTATAATTTTATTAATTTGAGTTTGTATTTTTAAAATTTTTATTTTAATTTGACATCTTTATTTTTAGTAATATTGATCATTACAGTTTTATTGTTTATATATATATATATATTTATACAGTAAAACCTCTTTATAAGGAGTTATTTGGGACCGAGAAAACTACCTTTCTATAAGAAAAGTTGCTTATAGAGAGGTAGTTTTTAATCGTTTATTAACCTCATTGTTTAACATATTTTCTTTTTTTTAACATAAAAAATATTGTTCCTTATAGAGAATTACATTTTATAAAAAGGGAACTTTTATCGAGAGGTTTTACTGTATATATATGTATATATATTTAAATGATGTACTGATTACGCATTGATTGCATAATCATTAACTGCACTATATAAGTAAATTTCGTTTGAAAAATCATTTGTTCTGACGATGACGGTTAAACCGTCGAAATTAATAAA
>MQRK01228286.1:7007-23728 GCA_001938485.1 Girardia tigrina
AATTTAGAACGATGTCGAATGACGAGAGTTTTGCTGAGAGTTGTCCAAAAGACAATTATGATTGTAATGAAAATAAAAGTTTGAAAACCCATGTTGGTGTTCTTAATAGTCAAAAAGGCCGTTTTCTCCTGAGATTCGTCGTCCAGCTCAACCTCAAGGTCAATCGAGCTAAAATACTTTGTACCTCCTAAAACATCCAACATCTCATCAACATTGGGCATTGGAAAAGCTTGTCTCTCCGTTATTGCATTTAAACGCCTAAGATACAAACAGATACGAGTATCTTTCTTCTCTTTTTTCCACACACAAATTAATGGTGTGTTCCAAGGTGAATTACACTTCCGAATGATATTATTATCATACAAATTTTTTATAGTCTCCATGATTTTTTCTTCGAGATGCATTGGTTGACGAAAAGGTTTTAAATTAATTGGCTCTTCATTCGTCTTAATATGATGTTTTGCTAAACTAGTACATCCGATATCCCATTTATCAGCCATGAATACTTCTGCCTGATTCTGAATGACCTCTAACAGTTTTAAATCTACTTTACTTATGCAATCTAACGCTCTTTTTAATCTCTCTCCTGGCCTTATCACCCTGCCGAATTTCGCCTCGATGTTACACACACTTCCACGTGCTTCCCTTGATATATTATTGTCTTGAGATTCGTTCCTTTTTATGGAATAACCGAAAATTTTCATGAATACTATACCTCATATCAGTTCCGGAACCACACTCTCTACAACAATAAATGGCAATGCTTTCCATGTTTGACATATATCTACTTCTACCTCTATTTTACCCAATAATTTCGATTTTCCATCGTTGGCACCTCTCAAATTGATATCACATTTTTCTAACACCAAATTATTCAAATCTTGATAATACTTCTTATTCATAACATTAACACATGCTCATGTATCCAACAAACACTCCCACTGTTTCCCCTGAATTTCCATTGTAACGCTCGGACGCCCCTGTATTTTACTATAACATATCTCTGATTTCTGATCCTCAATCAACGCGTTAACATAGAATACTTGCTCAAAATTCTTTTTGACAAATCCACAGACCTTATTCATCGTTCGCACATCCAGCTCGCATCCGANNNNGTGGGAATTATCTTCTAAGATCAGTGGCATTCGGCTCCCACCAACTCCCCAATTGGCGGAGCCCAGTCGTTTGGGTACGTCTTATCGTTTTTTTCTTCATTATCATCAAATGTGCGTTCTTCATCTTCATTCATTGTGTTGATTTTAAATTTCCGATCATTATACTGCATTCTCGATCTTCCATTACAGTAACCATTATTCTGTCTGCCAGAGTTCACTAAACATGCCGCTGCTAGATGCCCATTCCGGCCACATTTTTCACAGCGTATTTCTGGACATTGAGTTCGCCTATATCCCTTTTTTCCGCACAAGAACAAACCAATGGCTGTCTGTTAGGACAGTTTCGACTGATGTGCCCAGTTTCTTTACAATTCCAACACTGTACAGGTCTTCTTTGTTGGCAGTTTCGGCTGAAATGTCCTCGTTGATGACAAGTATAACATTTGAACTCGGTTGATTCCTCTCTTGGAAGTTGTTTTCTCGGATGACTCTGATTAACCCATTTCTTAGTTACCTCAGGAGCCCTGTTGTTCTGAACAACCTCTCGATAACTTCGGACAGCATTGATCCTGCTTTTCTTTTCGTGGTTTATTTCGTCTACGAGTGCAACGAACTCAGATATTTCCTTGATACTCTTTAATTTCCGTAATTTAATTTCACGAACAACATCTTCATCATCAATGCAATGAATTAACATTTGAGCTTTTAGCTCTTCTTCCTCGAGTCTATGCGACAACGCATTTTTTACCAACCGGCCTACCTTTTTGAAAAAGGTCTGTGCGTTATCAGCACCTTTGCGATAACTCAAAAGTTTTTCCCAATCCGTCACGGCTGCTCTCGGCTTCACAAACGCTAGTCTTAGCCGATTCTCGAAATTATCAGCTTTACCAGCTGTGTTCTCATATGCTTCCAAGAGATCTTCATGTATCATGGAGTAAATACATGTTTGCCATTTCTTTGATTAATTTCCGCTGCTTCAAAATATCTTCTGCAGCGAGAAATAAATTTCTCAAGGTCTTCTCCGACCTGGAACATGTCGGGAATCAGTCGGTTCGTGATTGAATCCGCTAGCGCTGCCACCATGTTAGGTTGGGAATTATCTTCCATTCTAAATAATCCAAATTAAAAACTTGCAAAATTTATTAATCTTCAACAGTTTAAATTTGTTATTTAAACAAATTTACTTTTTTTATTTTCTTTTTTTTATTTCTATTTTTTATTATTTTTTTAAACTAAAATTCTTATTTCTGAAAATTAAAAAAATTAACAACAACACTCTCTTACAAATACCATCTTTACTTATTATATATCCTAAGAATTTAGTCTTTTCTACTAAAAATTGACATTTTTCCGGATTTATTCTCAAACCTCATTGTTTACTCTTCTCAAATACGTTATTTACTCTTTGAAGATGTTCTTCCTTATCTTTTGCGAAAATCAAAATATCATCCAAATATATGACTGCTTCTTTCCAATTCAAATCTCCCAAAACTTTCACCATTAGCTTATGAAAACTTGCTGAGGCCGCAGCAATTCCAAAAGGCATTCTCTTGAAACAGTATTGACCGTACTTTGTTGAAAATGCCGTCGTAATCTTTGATTCATCTTCTAATTCTACTTGATGGTAAGCGTTTCCCAAATCGATAGTAATAAAGTATTTTGCCCCATTTAGTGTATTCAACATATCGTCTACATTTGGCATTGGAAGCGCTGGTCGGACGGTTATTTTATTTAACTGACGAAAATCTACACATACTCGAATATCTTGCTTTTCTTTTTTTTCAAACACACACTAAAGGAAAGTTCCAAGGAGAACTATACTTTTCAATAATATCGTTTTCTTCAAAGTGTTTTATAATATCATCTAGTTTCTCTTCAAAATGTTTCGGATATCTATACGGTTTTACCAGTACTGGTTCTCCATGCGTTTCTATCTTGTGTTTGGTTAACGAAGTTTTTCCAATATCCCATTTATCAACCATGAATATTGATCTGTACTTTATTAAAAGTTCCATTAGCTCATTTTCATTTGCAGTATTGTACAATTCTCTTATTCTTTTAAATCCATCTTCATCGGAAGAGCTATCTCTAATTGCCAATATCCTATCGATATTTGATGTTTCTTTCTTCGGTTTTATTTCAAATTTATCCATAAAATCTATACCAGCAATCATTTTCTGATCTATTTCTTTGACAATATAAAACTCTATTGTTTTTTGTACCTTTTCTATCATCACTTTTGAAATCATTCATTTTATATTAAAATGATAAACGCTAAAACATAAGACAAATCAAAACTTTATTTTTCTAAAAATATAAAATTACAAAATTACTTTTTATATTAATTTTGTGCGCTTGCGTCATCAAATTGCATTTGCGCAATTTGACCTTTTTGTGCAATATTGTTCGGGTTTATGTGATATCATCAACCAACTGTTGCACAATCGGAAAAGTAAAGTAGTTACTTTACAATCACCTTCAATTGTAAACTTTCATAGTTTAAAAGTTCTGAGTCCTTCACACAGTGAATACGCTTTCTTTTTTCTCTAATTTGAATATTTTTCATACCTCTGATTAAATCCTTTTTAATGACATTGTCAAAGCTTTCGTATGATTGCATTCTAACTAATTAATTAATGACTTTAATCTTATTATTTTTAGCAAATGGAGAAATAAATAATTTGTTACAATATTTGCTCAAACCTTATTGGATAAAAATTAAAATGATTAATGTTATTTAAAAAATATTAATTTGATTTATTTATTTAAAAATTGTATATAAAATTATTTAACTTATTTAAAATTTTACAATTATTTTAAATTAGAAATTAATTTAAACATTATATATTTTAGATAATAAGAATTTAAATATTAATCATCTATCTGAGTAGGATACACAATTCCAAATCAACACACAACATTCAAACAAAAAAACATCAAACATTCAAAATATTCCTCACAGTGCACATGAAGTCAATACTAGATCCACATGAGTTAACTTCAGCACAAGCTGCCAACAGACAAGAAATTTGCAGGGAATTGCTCAATAATTCTTCGGACGATCGTTTTTGGAAAAGGATTGTACATCAGATGAAAAGTTGGTGTATCTTGTTAACCATAATCAAGACAGGCTTTGGGTTCAAAATGGTCAATTAACATCATCAGCTATGAATCACAATCGATTCGCCAAGGAGATCATGTTTTGCGCCTAGTGGAATTTTGAAAGGAATTGTACATTTCTAATTGGTTTCGAATGGTCATACCATTACCACAGAACTGTATTGCCAACAACTGGAACGTGTCTATGACAAGTTGAAATCTAAGTATCGGAAAAAATTCTAGAAACTCTTTTCTGTTCTATTCTGTAAATTATGTTTTTAATACAATGTGTTCTTATTTTTTAAGACTAATTTTATCCTATCCCGTAAATATTATCATTTTATTTTTCTGCGCCATGTTGTCTTGCACCCTGTTGTTCTTGGAACTGATCATCCAACAATATGAAAGTTCTTAGATTGTTTAACAAGAATCCTAAAAATTAATGATCAAATAGTTAAATAGTTTAATACAATATCTTATTTTTTATGAATGTATTATCATTTAAGTTTTCTGCGCCCAATTGTCCGGTTTCGGGGGATAATGATAGTCTGTACTTTGATGAATAGTTTTTATTGTGTAAATAGTTTTTTTCAACAAAATATATTTTTATGGTGTATTTAAACATTATGGCCAACATAATACATTACATATTTAATAATATTAAAATTTCTATATTCAGAATTGAAACCATTTCATTTAGACCTTAATGTAAGCTTAGGATAACCATTATAATTGAGATTACTGAATATCCTAGTAAAGTTTTGCTTTACTTTAATATTTACCATTCATAAAGTAATATAAATTTCAACTTCAATTATACTTTCAGAAAGTGAGGTTGCTTCTATTTTTTTCTACAAACTGACAAAGTTAAAGATGAGAACAATGGATTCTGTACTAAAAACTCAGAAAATAATAAATAAATAAATAAGCGATAGCAGTTCAAGATTTTACGATTATTTTTTCACTGACTGATTTATCTTTTGATTATTTATAACACTGTCTCATTTATTTACATCGACCTCTGCTATGATGTTGATTGTTCTATTTTAGATTCTAACCGACCAAAGCATAGTGTGATTTTCGGACTTTGACGCACATTGTAATGTAACGACATCAAAATACGTGAAATTATAATTAGATCAACAATACAAAATCATCAGGATAAACTATGTTTTCTTTATTCTTCGAATTTGATAAAACTGAGAGGTCGAGACTGATCGGCTATCACTTATGACTGAGTTCGGGGTCCGACCTGTTACACAAAAGTCTTATTAATTTATTAAAAAAATAATATTCTTATATAAATTGAATGATTCAATAATATATTTAATATCTTGTTATCCATTAAAATTGGTAGTTATTCTAAATAAGCAACACTTATTACAAATATTTTGTCTCATCTTTATGTAATGCTTTTTTTCGATTTTGTTTTGAATTCGTGAGATATAAAGGTCGGATGTTGTTATGAAGAAGAATATGGCCTTCTCTGTTGAACAATTTTGGGCACTGATGCTAGTATGACAATAAATCTCTGTTATTATGTTTTCACCAGGATTTGAGGAATTTTAGGGGATTACTGAAGCTGTAAACCACCGACCAGCTGACTTGAATCGATGATTATAGTGCAAAATACACTTTTTACACATGCTAAAATAAATAAAAAAAGGTTACTTAGTTTCAAGAAAAGCGCAGAGCACACCTCTTAATGGAATAAGACCGGAGGTGGAATGGTAGTTCTGTTACGACGGTAGTTAGAAAGACAGTTATTTTACAAGTATACACTCAGTTCAGCAGCAAGCTCTCGGAGTATAACGTGCGGATCAGCTTCGACCTATACTTTTAATTAATCTTTGTGTAAAGCAGAATTCTGTCCAAAATTATCCTTATTTTAAAGGTTTTTATTTTGTAAGGAATGGGCACACTCTTAAATTTTTTGAAATAAGTAATTTTTATAAATAATTTTTAAAGTAAGAAAATATCTAAAATCAAAAGCTTTTGTTAAAGAATTATAATTAAAAACATATCTCTAATTAATTTTAAAGAAGTTATTTTCAAGAATAATTTAATTTTATTTGTTAAAAAAATTTAAGATGAAATTAATTGTGAAATAATTGATTGTTAAAATAATTGATTTAAAAATATATAAGGCCAAGGATAATTATGTTTTAAATTAATTTTAAGTCATTCTGAAAAATTAAGTTAATGAAATTTTGATTGATAGAAATGGAATTAAAAAAACAGATAATTTTTAAATCTTAAAGTTAGTGAAATTCTGTAAATTAAAGATTTTATAAATAATTAATTTTAATTAATTAATTTATTTAATTAATTTTAATTAAATTTTAATTTTAAATAATTAATTTTAATCTGTAAATTAAAGCTTTAATAAATAATTAATTTTAAACAGTTTTTTACAAAAGAAATAAAAGCATCCATTAAAAAATTTTAAAATTATTATAAATCGTAGAATATAATAAATTTAAATATTGTAAATTATTTTTTGTTTTTAAATTATATATATGCTAAATGATTTTAAATTAAATATTGAAATAAATCGTTAAAATAATTCTAGAGTAATAAATTGATTTTTAAATTGAATATGGAGATGAAATACAACGTTAAAATCTTTTATTAATTAAAACGTTTTACACATAAAATAAAAAAAATATATTGATCTAATTTTAAAGTAATAAAAAAATCTTTTGTTAATTTAGTTAAAATATGCTTTTACAATGGAATCAAATAAATTATGTAGATTTTATATTTTATTTTAAATTAAATTCTATAAAATATTGAAATGGTAATCTATAAATTAACGTAATAAAACATAATAAATTCAATTTCTAAAATAACGCTTTTAATAAATAACTACAGGGGTGGCCATATGTCCCTTTACCCAGTTTTAATAATAATAAACACAAAATTCTATATGATTTATAAACAAAAACCAGATAAAGTTTTTTGTTTTAATAATTATTTATTTAAAATTTTTTAAAATTATTTCATTTTGTTCATTGTTGTTGGCAATATTGCCATGGCACGACAATGAACACTTCAGCAACGAATTTTTATAGTAAAGCAGTGGATAAAGCATGAAAGAAATTCAAGAGCTGTAGCTGTAGTATTTACAAAAGAGTATCCTAATGACGCTCCTCCATCACGACAATCTTGGCTAAAAGGTTTTGGCTAAAAAGTTTCACGAGACCGGCTCTGTAACCGATAAGAAAAGAAGTGGGTGCCCTAACAATATGAATACCGATGAAAATAAGGAAAATGTTAGAACTTTCTATCAGAATGCGCCATCAACATCTGCAGTTCGTGCAAGTTTGCAGTTGCATATACCACGCACAAGTTTCCGTAGAATAATGAAGGACATTGAGTTGAAAGTTTTGCCAACTCGTTTGCTTCATCAAATGAATGATGACGATTATGACAGGCACAAAGAATTTTGCGAATGGTTACAGCAACAACTCCATGAGAACATTGACATCAGGGACAGAATAATTTGGACCGACGAAGCTTTATTTAAGTTGAATGGTCACGTTAATTTGCATGATGCCGTGTACTTCTTCACTGAGAATCCTCATCTGGTATGGGAGACCAACAATCTTTCTGCAGGAATTTGTGTGTGGGGAGGAATGCGTTCAACTGGTGTGCTGGGTCTATACTTCTTTGATGGAACGGTCAATTCTCAGCTATATCTCGACATGCTGCGTGATTTTGCCGTACCTCAGCTTGACACAGATAACGAAGTTTGGATGCGAGACGATGCTCCCCTCATTATGGTAGAAATATACGCGACCTTTTGGATAACACTTTTGAGATGTGGATCAGCAGGAGAGGAACCACTGATGGCCTCCAATTTCACCGGACCTGACACCTTGTTAT
Organism: Girardia tigrina; assembly: GCA_001938485.1. Taxonomy (NCBI): domain Eukaryota; kingdom Metazoa; phylum Platyhelminthes; order Tricladida; family Dugesiidae; genus Girardia; species Girardia tigrina. Next base: position 15,110 of record MQRK01228286.1, read on the forward strand.
AATTCAATGTGGAGTATCCTGAAGGAACGCGTTTACTCACAAAATGTTCTAACCATATCAGAGTTGAAGGAAAGAATTACTACAGAATTTGCAACCTTGAACAACGATAAAGACTTGTGCCGACGAATCTGTCACTCTTTCAGAAAAGAATCCAGTTGTGTATTAAATCTGAAGGACAACACTTTGAAGATAAGATTTAATTGTTTTCAAGTTTTTGTTTTGAAATTATTATTGTACGTTGATTAAATAAAAGTTGTATCATTTAGAATTTTGTGTTTATTATTATTAAAACTGGGTAAGGCGACTTATGGCTACCCCTGTATTCAGTATTATAATCCAGTATTTATGTATAATTAATCTGGTCAAAAGAAAACAAAAGAAAAATTCCTCGATGAAAAATTGTTTAAATAAGTGTTATTGTTTAGAAATAAAATTTTTTGTTGATGAATTATATTCTTGATCAAGAACCCAACAATTTTCATTACTAAATTTCTGGAACCAACTTTGAACTGTGCTTTCAGTAGTTATTCCTTGGTTAAAGCATGGATATATTGTAAGCCGTTTCTGTCGCTTGGAATCCAATTAAAATAGGTACAAAATCATTTGAATAATGTATTTTGATAATATTTTTAATGATCTCCAATGTCTTTAAGTAATTGGTTGGAACAACATTATTTTTATAAATAAGTAGAGCTACGTACGCGCGTTCAAAATACGTAACATCAAAGTAAGTCATAAAAAATAAAAATGTAGTTCAAAAGATGAATAAAAAACACCACCATATTATTTGCTTTGTCTAATATAATTTATACATGAAGGTGTACAAAAGTGTATATGATATGTAAGTTTAAGCATAGATGTTGCGACTGATGGAACATACAAGTATATGCTAGATGTGTTAGTGATGTCTTCAAATTAGCTGCTGCGCTGATGGCAAGAAGTATTTTTTATGGAAAGGGAATGATAGAATATTCTAAAGACTTTTTTCTTGGACTCCTTTTATTTAGACAACCTTCAAAGCAGGGGTTTCAGAATAAAAGTATTTTAAACATGGCAATACAAAGGTGAAACGAGGTTTCTCTATGTCATCAAAAACAGAATTTGCTCAAGAAATTGATCTATTAAAGCTCGTTTGTTTTAAAGATTTGATTTGTTTGTTTGTTTGCTTTGAATCTAGTTTTACATCGGTATTTTACAAACCATTTTAATTAGACTATTAAATTCATTAAAAAAGGAAAGAGTAAATACTTGTTTTTTGTGATAATATGATATTTAATGTTATATAATGTAAATAATAATCTCTTTTACGTAACCTCACCCTATAGTAAGGTCGATCCTTGTCGAGTTTCGAATGAAGTTTAATAATTTTAAAATAATTTATCTATAGTGAAGTAAATATAATATTGAGTTTTGAATTAATTAAATTTGAACAATGGTTTTTAGTTGTCGGTATTTCTAAACATTTGTAAAACTTGTGAGAAGGGTCCAGTTGTAACAATGTTGAGAGTTTTGAGACGTTTTGAGTAGCAAATATTTTTATGTGAGTACAACTCGTTCACGTATTGATATTTTATGATCAAATATTTTTAAAAATTATTTATAAACTTTAATTACGTAAATTATTTTGATGTAATGATTTGATTCTTTTTTACTATAAACAATGAGTTCATAAATATAAATTGTAGAAGGAAAACAAAGGAATTTTAAATAGGTTTTAGAAATTCGGCTCAAGCTAAGCTCGAGCCTGAAAGCTTGAATTTTCGACCAAATATCGAGTACTCAAGCTTGAACTCTAAAGCATAATAATCCAACTTTTTTTTAAAAAAATAATAGAATAATTGGAAGTTTTAGAGTAGTATAACCTCTAAATTTGGCAAACTTCCCATTTTGGCCATTTTTAGAAACAATTTTTTAAAAATCATTGGAAACCCTCCAACACTGGCCAAATTCTGAATTTGGTTAAACATTTTAAGAATTTACATTTTTCTAAAATACCCCTCACAACATCTACATATGCAGAAGTGCCTACAAGAAACCTTCCTTTTTTGGGCTGTGAAGACACTGCAAATCAATTTCATCTACGAAAATTAGTTTTTCAACACTATGAGTCACCTTGTATTCCTTGAACTTCTGTGCATACTGATATCTTTTTACAATGGTACTACCATTGTTTCGTGTGGCATGAGCTATTGTTATCTGTTTTAAGGTGTAATGAAATTGCCTGAGACAGCGGTCAATAGTGCTCTGAAACACACTCAATCCAAAAAGATCTATGACCTTACAACTCAATTCTTTTAGGATAAGAAGGCAATTTTCATCAAACCAGGCTCTAACTTGATGCTTTTGATTATCATCAAGTTTAAATCTTCGATCACCACCCTATTTTACCGGTTTTCTCAAATTTTTTAATAATTTATGAATTATTAATGTCTATTGATTTTATTAATTTTTATTGATTAAAATTATATCATTGAAAAATTGATTGCAAAGTTGGAAAAATGATTGCAAGAAAATTAAAAGAAGTTGATTGCGTGACTTTCACTGGAAAAATGATTGCAAGTATTGGAAAATAGATCGAAAAACCATATATTAGAAAATGGAGAAAAATGAAAATAGAGATGCTAACAACTCTGAAAATAAATAGAATTTAATAAAAGAAGCTGGAAAAAAATGAAAGTGAAGAAGAATCTACAATTGATATGACTAAAAACAAGTAATAATAAACCAAATTTCTTGTTAATTCAATTATCTCGCTCAAAAATTAATCTATTAAATTTTTCTTCCAATTCAATTTGTAAAATTTAATAAATTTAAAAAATTTAAATTAATAAAATAATTTTTAAATTAAAACTAAAAATATTTATAAAATTTTATCCTAAAACTACTTAATTTAAATTTACTCTAAGCCTTTTATTTAAAAAATTATTTCTTATTATTAAAATTTTAATTAAAATTTAATTAATTTCTTCTTATTAAAAAATTATTATCTATTTTAAAATTTATTTAAAATTATTTCAAAACTTTTATTAAAATATATCAATTGTTATGACTGTAAACATATTTTTAATTTTAAATAATTATTTAATTTTTGATGGTTTTCTTTATTATATTATTTTTAATTTTAAAACTTTTGTATTTATTTACTTTTTTAAAAAACTTTCAAATTAAAAAAAAATAATAAACTATTTTGGCGTATTGCAAATTTAAATTAACTCCTTATAATTATGATTTCATGAATCATTTTGAACATTTAAGCATGTTTGAAATGCTTAATTAACAATGTTTAAATGATTATCCTCGCATTATAATTACCAAATATTTTACCCAAAATTTAAAATTCTTTATTATAGTCGACTTTATAATTCGATCTTTGCAATTTAAAATATGATTAAAAATTGAACTGTTTTTACTCGATTGAGTGTGTTCAGTAATTCTAGTTCGGAGATGACGATTCGTCTCTCCAATGTACTTGTGATATTTAAATTGATATACTAGGTTTGCGTGCTCACTCAAAAGAGTTTCAGATTTATTTGAAAAGAAACTTGATACCTTATTAGTGGTAAAGATTACTCTCAATTTAAAATTTGCTGACGTTCTTTTCTTTAATGATTTTTTTTGAAAAAAAGTCATTTTCAAAAAGCCTGAAAATTAAGTGATCTTATGTAATAGTTTGTCGATATATAATGGACTTGAATTTGAAATTTTCAATTAGTCAACTGACAATGCCAAAACTAGCGAAACATGTTTTGAGGAATGAATATTTAAACAAATGGCTTTTTTATGTTATATACATACTTATCCTTTTTTTACGCGACTTGATATTGCGGCAAAATTCTTTTTTAACGCGATTTTTTTCACTTTTATGCAATTTCAGTATAAAAAATTTTTAAATCAGCTTATATAGGCAAGCAGTGATTATGTCATCGATGGATTTTTATGTCATCTAAACACTCCAAATAGGGTTTTTATAATGATTACCAATAATGAATAGATATTTCAAAAAGACAATTGGTAAACTTTTCAAAATTTGTTAAATAAAAATATCAGTGGAAATAAAAAAAAATAATTTGAATAAAATTAGTTTACATAAATCACTTTTTTTGTGAAAATTAGCCAAGAATTTCTTTTAAAAATAATTTTCCTCACCATTTTCTCTCGTCTGCAGCGAAAGATCTGAGATATTCTGATGTGATTTTCCCGAATGCCCATTAGCGTTGACTGCCACATACATCCTTCTGTTATTCTCTTCAATTGTGCTATGGTTAGGTTTGTTTTTCAAAATAAATCTATATAAAATTACTAAAAATTAAATTAAATTAAATAAATTATAAATGATAAATCAAAACTACAAAATGAAGAATTCTAAATAAAATAAACAAAAATAATCTTGCTTTAAGAAAATAATTCTTGAGCAATTTGATGATGAAAGTTAAAAAAGTAAATTTTTTTAGAAATGTTTTTGACGACACAAAATAATTTTTCAAAGTAAACTTGATTCAGATCAATAAAAATCTCTTTTATCTTGTCTTAAATATAGGTGCTATAAATAAAAGTAGATAAATGGCAAGTTTATAATATTTAATTACAAATATAGCTAATGATGAACTAATATGATAAATCATTTAGACACCGAATTTTAAACAGTTTAATTAAATTTTTTGTAACATAATAAAAAGTGGGCCTCGACCTCACTCTACAATAGTCACTATACTGACTCCTGCAACCAGTGTACTCTTCGGATCTTGTCCCTCCTGGTTTTCTTTTTTTTTAAGTTCCTTCAAACGAACTACGAGACGTTTCTTTCATTGACGACAACAAACGTAAAGACTACCTAAAGGCATTTCTCCAAATTCACAGATTGCAACCAACTAAGAATCCTTGAAATCCATAACGTTGAGAGGCCATCTAAAATATTGCCAGACAATATCTTGTTGATTAATTTATTTGTTTATCAATAAATAAATTAAAAATACACGAATATTAGAAACAGATACGGAAGAGAGTTATAGAAAATAGAATTTCTTCAGTAAATCAAGGAAGCGATTTCATAAAACCATTAACTGTTAGTAAAGTAATAATATCAAATAATATTAATCTTTTATCCCTCAACCTTTAAGGACCTTTATGCTTCGAAATACTAAAGCATAATTTGTTACAGTTCCTCTTTTTTATTCAGTTGCCTTCATTTTGTATTATTGTTCAAGTTAATTTTCGAAAAATAATCACAAATACATTTTCTTTTAAATAATATTTTCACTGTCCAATTCGTCACCAATTCCCAATCGCAAATTTTGGCCCTGAAGATGGACGTATGTCTTTCGCAATTATTAGAAGCACTTGAAATAGCACCGATGAAATAATCTGGTTGAAACATTTTCCCAAGATTCGAATTCAGTATGGAATCGAGAGTGGTACTATTCAATTCGACCATGACGCTGATCGGCACACACTTTCCATGGATTCCAGAAGTAAAGTAAACGTAAATTCTCTGTAATTGCAAATCACTGTCGCCTTCGTAAACACCAGTGGTCGGTTTGATTCCGCGTTCATTGGTGATTATTTTTTAAAACTTCATTTCCATACTGTTTCCACAACTTTGAAATATTCTCATTAATTCATACCATTGATCATGAATGTCTTCACAAATTTTAGTAGGTGCTGAAATCTCGTCAGTTTCTTTGATACGCAATCTCGGATCGGGAATACTTACATGATTATGTTCAAATGTCTTTATAAAATAATCCATATTAAATATATAGCCAAATGGCAAAGTTATCCGTTCTTTTAAATTAGACATTCAATTTCAGTTAATGAAAAGAAATCGATATTGCCAACAAATTTTAATTTTGATATCAAACATATAACAATAATAATTCGTTTAAACAAACAAATTCAACTAACAAAATTTTTAAAATCCAAATATACAAATTTATATATATGTTATATAGATGTTGTATTAATAATTTTTATTAAAACATTTTTTTGGCATAAATCTAATTTTTTATTTTCCAATTTTTAATAAAATTTTTAATTCATTCTGAAACAAATATTTATATTCTTTTTTTTCATAATAAATTGGAAAAGAACAATGGCAAGCGTTTTACATAATCAAAAACGCCATTTGTGTTGGAAAAAATTTAATAATTTAAACTTTTCATTTTTGCGATATATTTTGGTTGATTTCTCACCATCTTCAGACAAACATTTTTCAATAATTGTACTTCCTTATTTATGTATAAAAATGGGGATCATGTAATCCACTTTTGTAATAGCTAATTAAATATTTTCAACAGTTTTCAACTAACTGAACTTTTGCATAAGAATTGATATTTTAAATCGTTTCTTAAAAAAGACAATTGATAAATTATTAAATAAAGACGTCAGGGGAAAAGATGAATTGAAACCAAAAAAATGTATCTAATGGAGATTCAAATAATGGATATACTTTAATTATTCCCTATTCAGAAGTTTTTTAAAAAATGAAATTTTGTATTTTAAGATCAATTGATCATAAAAACTTGAATTTAAAAATCATATCGAAATCTCTTAAAATTTAAAGTAAGTTTAGTCATAAAACTCTAACTCCTTTGAGTTTGTGACCCAATCTTGTTTATCAATTTTCTTGAAATTGGTGCAATGCCGCATACATGGGAGAGACTTTTCGTCATTTCTGTAAGAAGAATCAGCAGCACAGATGATTGAGTAATGGTAGTAATGTTAATGTTCAAACAAGTCTCTTCCACTTTGTTGAAAATATTTAATTATCTGTTACATAAGTTGATTATACACAGTGTATCAAAAAAAAACAAGACAGTGAAAAAATAATAATAACTTGTATTTATAAAACAATACAGTGGCCGTGTGCTGTTCACCAGGCATCATGGCATGTGAATGTGCATGTAAATAATCATTTGAGACACTCAATTCACTATTTCTGTGTTATGCTTGACAATGCCCCAACTCTGTTTAACAGCGCAAACGAGCTATTGACCTTTACCATTTGCATGGAAGTTATCGTAAAGCTGCTGAGGCTCTCAACAAAGAATTTCCCACATTAAATGTGACATAGTCAACCATTCAATATCAATTGTAGAAAATCAATACCCGATACTGCCTTCACAACCAGAACAGAATCAGCAACTCTCATGGTGGCTCCAATTCTGGAAGAAAGTGGTCAGCTCGCACACCCAATAACATAATGAATGTGGCCAGAGAGGTTATTGGGATAGCGCAACAGCACACACTGCTTTGCAAACACGAGCTTTTCTGCAGCAACAATTCGAAGATCGATTGGTTGGGGTTCATTGGCCATATTGGTCCCCAGACTTGTCAATGTATGATTTTGTCTTAAAGGGTGCAATAAAAAACAAAATTTATGCACATTCACCATTTGCTAACACAGAACAGTTTCGAGCTTGCATTTATCGTTCATTTATTGAAATGCGAACAGCACCTGATTATGTGACACTCTTTCAGTGGTTCATCGCTGTTTCATTCATCGTCTCGAAAAATGTAAGGAAAATCATGGAAATTTCACAGAGCTTCGTGTTTCACCATTATAAATACAAGTTATTCTTATTTTTTCACTTTATTGTTTTTATGATACACGGTGAATAATCACCATTATATATATAAAGAAGTACAATTATTGAAAAATGTTTGCCTGAAGATGGTGGGAAATCCACCGAAATATAAAGCAAAAAATGAAAAGTTTAAATTAATAAATTTTTCAAACACAAATAGATTTTTTTATTATATTCATTACTATTAACAAATAATAATAATAATAATATTGTGTCGTTTCGTAATCACTTGAAAATAATATTTTATCAAAATTAGTACAAATAAATTTGAACGATTTTCTGCTTTGCTTTATATTTTTTTACTTTTTCAATGAAAAAAAACTATTAATACTTTGAGTATCCAAAAATTTGTGTGTAAATTTCGTGCAAAAATTCCGTAAATCATAAATATAAAATAAGAAAATAAAACGATGATTGTTTATATAATTACATTGGAATTGATCGTATTTATTTTAATTAAATTAATTAATAATATTTTTATAATTTCTTTTCAAAGAAAATTTATTCTCCAAAAATCTTTGATTCATACTTTATTAAATAATAAATAATATTCATTTACAATACAGATCAAAGAGATTGTTAAACAATTATGAAGAATATTGATTAAAACAAAGAATTTGGGCGGATGTTTACATTAAGAAAATGTATTCATCATTCAGGTTTCGATCATCAAGTTACATAAAGATTGAAATTTTATTAATAAACTATTAATAGTTTAAATTATTGATTACTTTTCTCTTTTTAATTTTTTTTGAAATATAAATAATAAAATATTCTTTAAATAATATATGGGCCTAGGACAAAAACTCCTAAAATAAAGAATTTGAATCTGTGTACTTTTTTCTCGGATTTTAAAACGGATAACCGGCTAACATTTGAGAACAGCATACTTGCTCATCCCAACCTTAAAACCAACCTAAACCCTAAACCTAACCTTATCGTTCTCCCTAACCCGTAAACCTAACCCATAACCCGGAAATAATAATTTGGGTCTCTATTATTGGAGTTTTATTATTTTTTTCAAGGAAGGATTGAT